>JAVJIF010011838.1:0-172404 GCA_038442645.1 Agave tequilana | reverse complement strand
ATCTCATGACCTAGGATAATCCCATGCTGCACCATGAAGTGGCACTTTTCCCAATTGAGGGTCAAGTTCTTTTCGGTGCATCTACTCAGTACTAGCCAAGTGATGGAGACAATGGTCAAATGAATTTTCAAAGACGGAGAAGTCGTCCATGAAAATCTCTAAAAAGCGCTCGACCATATCAGAAAACAGGCTTAACATACAACGTTGGAATGGTGCGGGGGCATTACATAGCCGAAAGGCATTCGACGGTAGGCAAATGTCCAAAATGGGCACGTGAACGTTGTCTTTCTTGGTCCTCCGGGGCTATAGGGATTTGGTTATACCTGAATAACCGTCCAAGAAACAGTAATACTCATGACCGGCTAATCTTTCCAGCATTTGGTCGATAAATGGTAGGGGAAAATGATCTTTTCTAGTGACGGCGTTCAACTTGCGGTAGTTTATGCATACTCTAACCTTGGTAGGCAATCGTGTTTGCACTAACTCATGCTTGTCATTCTCTACCACAGTAAAGCTAGACTTCTTAGGGACCACATGCATTGGGCTAACCCATTCGCTATGGAAATGGGATAAATGATCCCATTATCTAACAGTTTCACTATTTGGGCGTGTACAGCCTCCTGCATGAGTGGGTTTAGCCTACGCTGTGGATCCCTCTTCGGTCTAACCCCTTCCTCTAGATGGATACGATGCTGGACTATCGTAGGGCTCAGTCCCTTGATATCTTCCATAGTCCAACCAATGGCTTCCATATGTCTCCTAAGGGATGCCAGTAGGTCTTCCTCTTACCTATTAGTCAAATTAGATGCAACTATGACCGGTAACGTCTCTTGTTCACCTAGGTAGGCGTACTTAAGATGTTTAGGCAAGGCTTTTAACTCCAAAGAAGGAGGTGGCTCGATGGGTGGAGGTGTTAAGCTAGAATCTCCCATCTCTATAGAACTCAGATTTGATTCCCATTCGATCTCATCAAGGCTGAGATCACTTGCTTCTAAGTCTTCCTCTTCCTCTGACTCTAGTGTGATCTCCTCATTATGCTCACTCGTCATGTTCTCAATGAAGTAACCTCAAAGGGTTGGTCGGTCACATCGTAGGGATGCTTACCTAGGTTGAAAACATTGACTTCCTTGGTCATATCCCCAAAAGTCAGTCTCATGGATCCGTTTCTACAATTTATGATTGCATTTGCGGTTGCTAGGAACGGTCTTCCTAAGATGACGGGAGTTTGGGACCTAGGATTAGACACAGGTTGTGTCTCTAAAACAATGAAATTGACTGGGTAAATAAATTCTCCCACCCGTATGAGAACGTCATTGATCTCTCCCTTAGGAACTTTGATTGAGCGGTCAGCCAACTGAATAGTAACTTGGGTCGGGTTGAGCTCACCTAATCCAAGTTGTTGATATACGGAGAAAGGGAGCAAATTGATGCTAGCTCCTAAATCGAGGAGTGCTCGATGATTTCGGCTCAACCATGGTGCAAGAGATGGTGGGGCAACCAGGGTCCTTATACTTGACAGGGATCTGGTTGGACAATAGCTCACTAATGTTAGTGGCTAGAAAAATCTTCTTAGGCACATTAGTCTTTCTTTTCTTGGTGCACATGTCCTTAAGGATTTGGCATAACTAGGGACCTGTTGGATTGCATCAAGAAGTGGAATGTTGAGCCTAACTTGATTGAACACTTCTAATAATTTCTCCATCTGTGCATTGTTATTGCTTCTAAGCCTATTTGGAAATGGAGCTATAGGCTGGTACACTTGACCTGCTGACTTTTCAACTTCAGTTTCATTGGAGCTGGATGGAGAAGGAGTGGAGCTAGATGGAATGGATGACTGAGATGGATCCCGTGGTATGGATACTTGATTATCAAATTGTTTCCCCGATCTGAGTGTATGAACCATGTGACACTGATTTGGGTCTTGAGCCTCATTGGCTGGCCTAGGATTCCTAGGATTTGGCAATGGCTGACTCAGTAGGGTACCCCTCTGTCTTTCTTGCTGATTTAATTGGACCTCTATCCTGGTCAAGACTTGAGCTAGTGTGTCATGGCTTTTAACAAGAGTGTCCACCTTTCTTTCCATGTTGGAAAGCCTTGTTTCCATTTGTGAATATTGGAAAGATGGTGGAGGATTTTGACTAGGAAAACTTTGCTGATAGGGCGGATTTTGAAAATTGTTGGAGAATTTGGGCCTAATTTGATCATTGTTGCTTGGGCCCCATGAAAAATTGGGATGATTTCTCCAACCAGGATTGTAGGTGGGTGAATAAGGATTGTTGGCGGGCCTTGTGAAGGCCGCACTCATATGTTCGGGCAAGCTTTGATGCGCGAAAAAGACAGGACATTCCTCGAACACATGGTTCATATCTTGACAATAAGTACAGCCCGCCGAAGATGTTGGGCTGACTTGGTTCACAGAGACTGGCTCTTTAGTTTCAAGGGCCTCTAGTCTTCGCATAACAGCAGCTAACTTAGCATCGGTTGCTATGTTGGCCTCAATGGAATGGATACCTCCTTTAGAAGAAGTAGGGTCATTAGTCCTAAATTTTTCCGGAGTAGGTTCCCATTGGATGGTATTTTCAGCTAATTCCTCGTACAATTGCCATCCTTCATTTTCGTTCTTTTTCATAAATCCTCCTTGGCACATGGATTCTAACAACGTTTTAGTTTGATATTCTAATCCATCATATAGAACTTGGCAAAGTCGCCATTTCTCTATCCCATGGTGAGGGCATTGGGCAAGGAGGTCCTTAAAACGTTCGAAATATTTCCAAAAAGGCTCATTTGCTGTTTGCTTAACTGTAGGATATTCTTCCTAATCAGTGCAGTCTTGTGAACGGGATAAAATTTCTTTAAGAAGGCCTTAACAAAATTATCCCAAGAAGATATAGAACCGACCTCTAGACTGTAGAGCCATTTCTTTGCTAAATCCTTCAAAGCAAAGGGGACAAACCTAAGTTTGATGTCATCTTTTCCTAACTTAGGAATATTCATCATGAGACATACTTCCTCAAATTCCCTTATGAAGAAGTATGCATCCTCGGAGTCATGTCCATGAAATTTCGGAAGGGTGTTGATGTATTGTGGCTTAAGCTCAAATGGGTCAACACCTTCATCGTTAAGCTTGATGCAAGAAGGAAGAGAGGTCCTGATAGGATAGATCCTATCTTGGAGTGATGGCGGTTGTGCCATGTGTGAGTCGGGCTTGAGCTCGGGTGGTGAACTAGTTCTAGTTAGCCTGGATGTAAGTGGGTCTCTCGACCAAGCGAACATGCACAAATAGCAAACAAGTTCAAACAATCAATCAATAAAAAAGAAAAACAATCAAAAATCCTAATCTAGGGTAAGCCTTGACCTAGACGACTCCTAACTTTAGACTGTCCTTAGGAGGTCTACTGTCGACGTTAACCACAAGCTAATCGGCCAGGTAGGTGGCAAGACCGGTGGGAGGTTTTCCGTCAGAGACGTTCCTTAATTAAATAACCACCGTTCTTCGGGCTTTCGGCCCTCAATCCCCTGCCTAGACACCGATTTGACAAGAGTTAATTTCGAACAATTTTCCTCCTTAGGTCAATCTCCTATTGAGTCCGAGTTAACCTAGGGCCAACATCTAGTCAAATTTTACTTAAGGTTAGGGTTGTGAGTGTGACGGATATGATTTGTGGGCCAAGGAAGGGTGATGAAATCCCCACCTTATCTTATTTATGGGTTATGCCTTAAGATATTTTTGTGTACGTGTAAAGCAGTAGAAAAGTAATCACTCAAAAAACAGTAAACAGCCAAGAGTGTTTCCTAATCTATATGCAATGCAGAAGTACCTTGTCGCCAGCACTCTTCAACAGAATTAAAAAATTAAAATAGACGCGTGCCCTAAATGCAAGAGTCTAAATTTTTTTTTATTATCAACAAATGGGTTAATGTTATTAATTAGCAGTTGCAGAATGATCACAGAGAAAATTTATCACAGCAGTAAGCAGTATTTGCAATTCTGAGCAACCTGCAGAAAAATTTATGAGTAGTGAACTACTCAGGCCGCGGAAACGCGGCTTTTGCCGCGGACCCGCGACTCTTAAGTAGGCTCTGATGCTCTGCCTTCGAGGGCAGAGGCACAGAGTTGCAATGTGTCCTCGCTGCTGCTTGTTTTCCTGTTCTCTGTATCTGCAAACAGAAAGAATAAAAAATAATTAGTTTGAGAAAATCGTGCTGTTCCTTCCCCGGCAACGGCGCCAAAATTTTGATTGAGATTTTGAAATTTGTAAATAATAAGAATGAGTTGTAGAGTTCTTAGTCTCAATGCTATCCGCTGTAGCAAGGGCCAAAGCGGGTCGTGATCCTCAGGGAAGGATGCGATGCAAGCTTTTCGGCCGATTCCTCTGTATGCTTTGAATAAAACAGAGAAAGGATTAGATTTGAAGTGTATATGAATAAAGAAGTATGGTTTTACTGATCTACTACCACAACCCATTATGCAAGTCTTGGATGTTGAATTTCATCTTGAGATATATGTGATTCATCATAGGTATTAAGAATGATTCAAGAAAGAAAAGACGATACAAGATTCTAACTAAGCTACATTATTAAAAACTAAACAATGTTTCATCCTAACATCTAAGTACAGCTTAAGAAAAGATTAATCTTAAATTTAGGCTGTCCTAGTTCTTAAGTATGAAGTCATGAGAAGTCTTTTAAATGTGCAACCTAGATTAAGAAATCTAATTATCAGTTTAATCTTCAAGAATAATAATCAATAAACCTAGGGTTTCTAAAGAATGGTCATCAATCGATTCAAATCCTAACTTGCCCTAGGGTTGCTTAAGTGATCAGCAAACACACAAAGAATTAGTTAGACATCATTTTTTTATAATTATTTTTTTATTTTTTTATTTTCTTTTTTTTTAATTAGACGAAAAGAAGAAGAAAGAAAACAAGAGATCGCAGATGAAAACCGAAGCAAATAAACACAGAGAAAAGAAATAAAAATTGACAAGAATTAAATATGCAACAGAAAGTAACCTTTATTCGAAAGTACGTCTCCAAATACAAGCTCCTTCTTCTCCACAAAGCCTTAAAAACGAAATTACAACGTGCAGAATTTTAAGAAAAAGCTAAAGAAAAACCCTAATCTTCTCTGGATGCCCTCTCTGCTGCACCTGCAGGGGTATTTATAGGTGCAGAAGGCGATAGAGTCCCGGATGAACTCCTCCACGAAAACTGGTAGATGGATAAGGCAGGATTGCCGCAGAAACGCGGCTTGGCCGCGTTTCCACGACAACAGTCTGATCTTTGGCCGCGCGCTTTCGCGCGTGGCCTCCTCTGGTCCGTCCATCTGGGCGTTTCCTTCTAGAATCTGCATCCTGACTCTTCATATTGGATTTTCGAGATAACTTAGAAATCAAGTTACCCTTTATCCAAATTCCTTCAAAAACGAATCTCATCCTTGCACACTTATTTATCCTCTTCCCCCAAGCATTTAGGGTTGAATAGAACTCTATCCTTCCCTCTTTGTAGTATTTGTAATTTTTACACTTTGTATTTGCACTTTTGACTTCTTGTAATTGCACTTTTACACCTGGGCTTGGACTTGGGCTTGGATATGGGCTTTTGGGCTTCATTAAGCTTTAATTCTTTATTTAATTCAACACTCAAGGCCTACACACATTAAATAACAAAATATTAATAAATGTGCATTATTATATGAATAAATATGAAAATGTGATAGTAAATATGATGACAATTGTAACGCCCCGATCCCACGGATACGGAGACGTCACTGCGACGTATATACGCAGGTCAGAAAGTGCCCCCACGTATATACGCTAAGCAATAAGTACAACAAGAATCAGAGTACACGACTAAGCGTGGCATCCATACATATGCCAACTGAAAAGTACAACTACAAAGCTATCACAGGATATGATAAAGTATTACACATTACTTGTGTATTACATCACAACCAAGTCCAAAAGTAAAAGATACAATATAACCACAAAATGCTCACGAGTAGGATGAAGATCCCGTGAGTCAAAAGAGAGATCTGGCACAAAGACTGGAGCTAATCGGCCTGCTCACTAAAGAAAGCTTGATCCTCGGTGGATGGCTCCACTTCGATCCAAGCTTCAGAATCTGAATATGCAAATCCAAGGGGGTCAAGACCTCATAACAATAATCAGGCTACAGCCAAATGGCATAAGAGACATGAATAAGTAAAGGGGAACAGTAAGATAAATATCAATCAGTAGGTAATGAAAGCATAAAGAGTAAGAGTCTGAATACAATAGATCCACAGTTAACGTCTTATTATTATTACTTGTCTTACTATGATATCTAGCTATGTGACCCAGCGTCCAGCGCACATAGATCCATATCCTAGTGAAGCAAGGTTGTTATTGGAAACCAGCGGTTGTATCGACGAACTATGTTTACAGTGGATCCCGTACATGCCCGGGATAACGGTCCAGGATTGTTCCGTTGCTTGGTGACGGAAGCCAGCCGCTAGGCTAACAGGAGGGACTTATGTATGCCCTTTATCATGATAGTATTCAGGAAGAGGGAGCAAGCACTCCCCTCGGTCCCCTGGTGGCCCACAGGTCAGACCGGAACATGAGTTGCACAACATTCCTAAAACCACTGTAAACACGAACACATATCGATATCCGCATGTTTTCCCCCGACCCAATATAAGTTGGTCCATTTTATACAAAAGTCAAGTGTATCATGCTTGGTTCAAGTGATGGCATGATAAGTGGTAATATCCATTTATTAACAAGTTATGGAATGAGACTACACAATGATAAGTCATGAAGTGGAAATATATAATAACAAGTCATGGTGTAATATGAAGTAATATCCATCAAGTAACATGTCATGAAGCACAAGTAACAATAATACATAGCACATGAACCAATGATAAGATCCAAATTCAGAAAAGAAATCAACTAAGGCAAACAGTCAGAATTAGTCGACTAGGTGAAATGGTTAGTCGACTAATAGGGGTCCTAAGTCGACTAACAGTCTGGATTAGTCGACTAAAACTGGGTTCCAGAGAGTTGGATTCTGGTTTCAGGAAAAGTTAGTCGACTAGGTGGAAGGGTTAGTCGACTAACAGTGATTATAAGTCGACCAACAGATACCTAAGTCGACTAAGCCTGTGATACAGAGAGTTGGGATTTATTTCAGGGAAAAGTTAGTCGACTAGGGTCAAGGATGTAGTCGACTAAGGGTCTCTAGTCGACTGGTAATTTGGTCTAGTCGTGTAATACCCCGTTCCCGGAATACGTACTTAGTTGCGTATTCAGATTCTCGATCGTATTTTTTCGATTTGTTTCCTGTATTTATTCTGTATTATGAATTCCTTATATGATTGTTTTGCCTTGGATTTGGACCGGTGAACTCGGAGTCAGCCTTAGTCTGAGCCGGGGACTCGATCTCAGAGTTTTACTTGTTTTAGACATTCTGGTTATCCGATTCGACCGATTTTAGTTTTAAACATCGTTTTCCAATATTTTGGATTTTCTATGATTTTCTGGATTTTTCTGTGATTAAGTTGAAAATCTTCTAAACCGTGTCGGCCAATGCCGCTGACCGATTCCCGGATTTTTTAGTTCTCAAACTGTTTAGAATTTCATGATGGTCCTTTAGACTTTATCTTTTAGAATTACATTTCTACTTAAATACTTTTTCTGAGAATTTTATGATTTTATGAAAATTCCGTCGGAGCCGGTAGGTAACTGATTCCGGGATTTTTAGTTTTAAAACTATAAAGTATTTCTTAAAAGGATTTCACTATGAGTCTTCATATATTATTATTGATTTTTGGGTAAATTTGCGAGTCGTTCCGAGATACTTGAATTTCGGGCGATTCCGGTATTTTCCGAATTGTTTTCATCATCCTCGATTCGAACCCGGGATTCTGTATTTTCAACAGCTTTATTCTGAGCCCAAGAGAAATATCCTCTCTTATTAAATCTTTTTCCTTTTCCTTATTTCTTTCCTTCTTCCACAAGCCACAAGAATTCCTCTTTTCCAATTTTCCAATTTTCCAAAATCCCACTTTCTCCAAATTCCACACACTTCCACCTCTCTTCTCTCTCTTCCATGGCCGGCCAAGTGGCCATAGTAGGGACACCTCCCCCCTCTCTTGGCAAGCCATGATTGGTCAAGTGACACCTCATGCTTCCCCATTTACACAAAACCCCCTCTCTTCCATCTCAATTACACCTCCTTCACAAATCACAAATCATATATAAACTTTCCATTTCATTTCCTTTCTCTTTTTTTTCACTTCCACAAAGAAATCCCCTTCTCCAAAATCCTCCTTCATCTCAACATCCACCACCAACCTCAAGGGCATCATCTAGGTCATCATCTCCACCTCAAGCATCAACAAGATCTTCATCTTCAACCTCAATCAAGCTACTTCCTTTGGATTGGGGATCATCTCTCTCTTCGTTGGATTTATCACCTTGGATCAAGCTTCACATAACCAATCCTAGTGAGTATTCTTACTCACCAAGACTCCTCAAATTCCTAGTATACTTGTATTTACAATTCTTGTACATTTACATCTTCAAAATCACATTTTTAGACTATCAAGCACAACCACCAGATTCAGTTCTGTACACTGTGTTCGACCATGATTAGTCGACTTGACCTAGAACCTAGTCGACTAGAGACCCTTAGCTGAAACGTAGCCTTTTCTGACTTCACAGTTTTAGTCGACTAGTCCCTATTACCAGTCGACTAGATATCCCTAGTCGACTACTAGAATTCCTCTAGTCGACTCCTGAAATAAACTCAACTCTCTGTATCTCAAACTTAGTCGACTTAAGTATCCATTAGTCGACTTGTAGTTCCCTGTTAGTCGACTACCCTTTTTACCTAGTCGACTAACTCTTCCTGAAACAGAAACCCAAACTCTCTGGAACACATTATTAGTCGACCACCCTATTTTCCTAGTCGACTAACCCTTCTATTAGTCGACTACTATTCCAACCTAGTCGACTAACTTATGGCTGTCTGGTATTGTGATTTCCTCCTTGACTATGTATCTTACCCTTGATACATGTACTATATATTATTCCTACTTATACTTCATGGCTTGTACTTTATGATCTATTAATTGGTGTATATCATCTCTTGTCACTTCATATTCCCAGGTTTATGTATTGCCGTGCAACTGCTTATTTCATTCTTATACTTGTACCTTGCCGTGATATTATTGCTTCTTTACTTTATACCATGCGTGGCAGACCCTTCGAGGTCGTTGAACCCTGTTTGCTTCTATGTTTTCCCCTTGCCTTGCTATGATCCAGACACGTCAGTACATGTTTTCCTTTAACACATGTATATCACCTGACCTCCAATGTGTTATCCCTTGACCACCTGGCATGCCACTACTTGGCAAAACCCTATTGTTATAACATGACTGACCCGGCCTATTATCAATCTATTGTTATGATTTATTGCTTGTGATATATCACCACCTCGTCATGCTATCCTTTAAAACCAAGCATGATACACATGACCTGATGATTATCTTGTTTACGGGAACCCTGCCTTATTTTATGGAACTAAGTGCCACACCATACTCGGTGGGGGCCACCTCTAGAATCCACTCCCTCGGAACAAAGTGCCACACCATACACGGTGGGGGCCACCCTTTGAATCTGTGGGGGCCACCTCTTGAATCTGTAGGGCTATTACTGTTATGTACATTTGTTCCCCGTAAGCTGATAATTCTTAATAAGCTACAACTTGTATGGGTAAGGGAGGAAGTGATGGATGCCGGAATGATATCTTGCTTATAGTGATGGGATATAAAAGTATATATATATATATATATGTATATATATATACTGGCGGTAAGTGTTATGATATTACTGTTAGGGGGACTTTGGGCCTCCAAAGCCGGTTCCAGGTGTATGGAAACCACTATAAGAAGTTCTATCAGTTCTCCATCTACTTCCGTTAACAAACCTCGGATAGCTTATATATGGATGTATGTGTGATGGGATGTACACCGGGCACATACCTAGATATATGGGTCAGACGAGTAATAATAATAATAGAGACCTGTATGTTGTGACTCCTAGTCTACTCGTTATGTCATGATTCCAGTGATGATTCCTGTTTTGATGTTTGTTACGATTCTTATCATTCTTGTTATATATTCCCGTTTTGACTGTCATATGATTTGCAACTCTGATTCTATACGCTTGGGATTTCTGTGGCATGAGACAAGGGTATATATATGAGGATTTCCTTGTTTGGATTATCCCCTCGATGTATTAGTCTCATGGGACCGTGACTTAAGCATATACAATCACTTTTGCCTGTAATCAGCCTTACCTTGCATTTCCCGTTTCATGATTATGCTATACCTGTTCTTGTATACCACTCTTGTGTTCTAACCTTTCTACTCTTGTCACTTAGCCATTTGGCTGTAGCCTGTTCATTATTGGGAGGTCCTGACTCCCTTGGATTTGTATGTTCAGGTTGAAGCTTGGATCGAAGTGGAGCTGTCCACAGTAGATCGAGCTTTCTTTAGTGAGCAGGCAGACTAGCTCTACTTCTTTCGTGCCAGACTCCTCTTTTGACTCACGGGATCTTCATCCTACTCGTGAGCTTTTTGGTATCTTATTGTATATTTTACTTTTGGACTTGGTTGTGATAAAAGACATATGTAATATGTAATGTTTATCATACACTGTGATGACTTGTATATGTACCTTTTATGTTGGCATGTGTATGTATACCACGCTTTGTGTTGTACTCTGATTCCTTGCTTGTACTTTTATGCTTAGCGTATATACGTGGGGGCACTTTCTGACCTACGTATATACGTTGCAGTGACGTCCCCGTATCCGTGGAATCGGCGCGTTACAGGTTGGTATCAGAGCTTAGGCTCTCAAACCTATAGTACAATCAAGCGGCAAATTCTAGAAATTTGCTAATGCCAACTACAATGTACAAAGTCATCTAGTCCTTCTTGATTATCTTCTTGGTTCCTTCCTTCGTATCCTGAAATCCTTCCATTTTTCCATCACTTCCAGTCATTCTTCATCAACTAGGCATGGATAGAAGATCGGGTCGTAGCAACTCTGGACCAGCATCGAATGGAGCAGCGGGAGAGAATGTGGATATACTGAGAGTTGTCCAGATGATGATGGAGAACCAGCAGCAGCAGACCGAACTTCTCCGGCAAGAGTTAGCAGCACCTAAAGGACAAAGGCCGGGGAATATATCGGATTTCAGAAGACTGCAGCCAGCCATATTCACGGGGTGGGGAGAAACCCTTGGATGCTGAGCAATGGTTGACCGACACATCAGACTTGTTGAATGCAGCCCGTGTCCCAGAGGAAAACCAAGTGGAGGTCGCCAAGATTCAATTGAAGGATATAGCCAGAACTTGGTGGCTAGCTGAGGAGGCAAGACTGGAGAAGCCTGTCACTTGGGACACATTCTCCAAGAGTTTTTATAGCAGGTTCTTCCCTGTCACAGCTCAGAAAGACATGGAAGAGCAGTTCATCAGACTTCAGCAACGGGATAGGTCCGTGGATGAGTATGCCGCGGAATTTCTCCGACTTAGCCGCTTTGCCCCGTATATGGTGACGGATGAAGAGAAGCGGGCAAGCAGATTCCAGCAGGGCTTACAGATGGACCTACAAGTTTTCTTGATGCCCCAGCAGCTGAAGACCTATTCAGAAGTCCTTACCATAGCTCGGGAAGTAGAGCGTGGACTGGAGAAGAAGAAAGTGAACCAGATGAGGAACCAGTCCAAGAAGAGGCCTTTTGAGTTGATGGATGAGGAGGATGCAGATAGGGCAACCCATGGCCCGATGATGAAGAGACCATTCCAACCTCCTCTGTCTCAGATTGTATGCAACTTCTGCCACAGGCCCGGACATTATAAGAGGGATTGTCGAGTGGCCAAGGGATTATGTTTAGTGTGCGGGTCAGAGAGTCATATGCTAAGGGATTGCCCACACAGGAAGTTTGGACATGTGGCACCGATCAGACCAGCTCTTCCAGCTCCAGCACATCTAGCCCCAGCATTTTCAGCACCGCCACTGAGGAGGAACCCTGAACCTGTTGATCGAAGAGTTCCATTTCCTCCCCAACGGTATGGTCATCAGCAGAGGGGAATGAGAGCTAGAGCAGATCAGGGTAGAGGCCAAGTTCACATCATGACAGCAGAGGCGCCAGACGATACAGCAGAGTGGGTGGACCAGTATCCAGATCAGGAGCCTTAGGGATATCATGGTAACCCCTACCCCATATCTTGCATTTGAGTTGGTTATCATTCTAAATGTTTTTCTCTTGTCATTCTTTCATTTTCCATCCTGATCCTTCCTGTATTCATCTTATTCCCTGTTTTGATTTTATGAGCCCTTTATTCCAGCCTTTGTCCCCTTTGTGTTCATTTCACCCCTTAATGAAATTGCGAGGACGCAATTTTTGTAAGGTGGGTGGATTGTAATACCCCGTTCCCGGAATACGTACTTAGTTGCGTATTCAGATTCTCGATCATATTTTTTCGATTTGTTTTCTGTATTTATTCTGTATTATGAATTCCTTATATGATTGTTTTGCCTTGGATTTGGACCGGTGAACTCGGAGTCAGCCTTAGTCTGAGCCGGGGACTCGATCTCAGAGTTTTACTTGTTTTAGACATTCTGGTTATCCGATTCGACCGATTTTAGTTTTAAACATCGTTTTCCAATATTTTGGATTTTCTATGATTTTCTGGATTTTTCTGTGATTAAGTTGAAAATCTTCAAAACCGGTGTCGGCCAGTGCCGCTGACCGATTCCCGGATTTTTTAGTTCTCAAACTGTTTAGAATTTCATGATGGTCCTTTAGACTTTATCTTTTAGAATTACATTTCCTACTTAAATACTTTTTCTGAGAATTTTATGATTTTATGAAAATTCCGTCGGAGCCGGTAGGTAACTGATTCCGGGATTTTTAGTTTTAAAACTATAAAGTATTTCTTAAAAAGGATTTCACTATGAGTCTTCATATATTATTATTGATTTTTGGGTAATTTGAGAGTCGTTCCGAGATACTTGAATTTCAGGCGATTCCGGTATTTTCCGAATTGTTTTCCGCATCCTCGATTCGAACCCGGGATTCTGTATTTTCAACAGCTTTATTCTGAGCCCAAGAGAAATATCCTCTCTTATTAAATTCTTTTCCTTTTCCTTATTTCTTTCCTTCTTCCACAAGCCACAAGAATTCCTCTTTTCCAATTTTCCAATTTTCCAAAATCCCACTTTCTCCAAAATTCCACACACTTCCACCTCTCTTTCTCTCTCTTCCATGGCCGGCCAAGTGGCCATAGTAGGGACACCTCCCCCCTCTCTTGGCAAGCCATGATTGGTCAAGTGACACCTCATGCTTCCCCATTTACACAAAACCCCCTCTCTTCCATCTCAATTACACCTCCTTCACAAATCACAAATCATATATAAACTTTCCATTTCATTTCCTTTCTCTTTTTCTTCACTTCCACAAAGAAATCCCTTCTCCAAAATCCTCCTTCATCTCAACATCCACCACCAACCTCAAGGGCATCATCTAGGTCATCATCTCCACCTCAAGCATCAACAAGATCTTCATCTTCAACCTCAATCAAGCTACTTCCTTTGGATTGGGGATCATCTCTCTCTTCGTCGGATTTATCACCTTGGATCAAGCTTCACATAACCAATCCTAGTGAGTATTCTTACTCACCAAGACTCCTCAAATTCCTAGTATACTTGTATTTACAATTCTTGTACATTTACATCTTCAAAATCACATTTTTAGACTATCAAGCACAACCACCAGATTCAGTTCTGTACACTGTGTTCGACCATGATTAGTCGACTTGACCTAGAACCTAGTCGACTAGAGACCCTTAGCTGAAACGTAGCCTTTTCTGACTTCACAGTTTTAGTCGACTAGTCCCTATTACCAGTCGACTAGATATCCCTAGTCGACTACTAGAATTCCTCTAGTCGACTCCTGAAATAAACTCAACTCTCTGTATCTCAAACTTAGTCGACTTAAGTATCCATTAGTCGACTTGTAGTTCCCTGTTAGTCGACTACCCTTTTTACCTAGTCGACTAACTCTTCCTGAAACAGAAACCCAAACTCTCTGGAACACATTATTAGTCGACCACCCTATTTTCCTAGTCGACTAACCTTCTATTAGTCGACTACTATTCCAACCTAGTCGACTAACTTATGGCTGTCTGGTATTGTGATTTCCTCCTTGACTATGTATCTTACCCTTGATACATGTACTATATATTATTCCTACTTATACTTCATGGCTTGTACTTTATGATCTATTAATTGGTGTATATCATCTCTTGTCACTTCATATTCCCAGGTTTATGTATTGCCGTGCAACTGCTTGTTTCATTCTTATACTTGTACCTTGCCGTGATATTATTGCTTCTTTACTTTATACCATGCGTGGCAGACCCTTCGAGGTCGTTGAACCCTGTTTGCTTCTATGTTTTCCCCTTGCCTTGCTATGATCCAGACACGTCAGTACATGTTTTCCTTTAACACATGTATATCACCTGACCTCCAATGTGTTATCCCTTGACCACCTGGCATGCCACTACTTGGCAAAACCCTATTGTTATAACATGACTGACCCGGCCTATTATCAATCTATTGTTATGATTTATTGCTTGTGATATATCACCACCTCGTCATGCTATCCTTTAAAACCAAGCATGATACACATGACCTGATGATTATCTTGTTTACGGGAACCCTGCCTTATTTTATGGAACTAAGTGCCACACCATACTCGGTGGGGGCCACCTCTAGAATCCACTCCCTCGGAACAAAGTGCCACACGGAACAAAGTGCCACACCATACACGGTGGGGGCCACCCTTTGAATCTGTGGGGGCCACCTCTTGAATCTGTAGGGCTATTACTGTTATGTACATTTGTTCCCGTAAGCTGATAATTCTTAATAAGCTACAACTTGTATGGGTAAGGGAGGAAGTGATGGATGCCGGAATGATATCTTGCTTATAGTGATGGGATATAAAAGTATATATATATATATATATGTATATATATATACTGGCGGTAAGTGTTATGATATTACTGTTAGGGGGACTTTGGGCCTCCAAAGCCGGTTCCAGGTGTATGGAAACCACTATAAGAAGTTCTATCAGTTCTCCATCTACTTCCGTTAACAAACCTCGGATAGCTTATATATGGATGTATGTGTGATGGGATGTACACCCGGGCACATACCTAGATATATGGGTCAGACGAGTAATAATAATAATAGAGACCTGTATGTTGTGACTCCTAGTCTACTCGTTATGTCATGATTCCAGTGATGATTCCTGTTTTGATGTTTGTTACAATTCTTATCATTCTTGTTATATATTCCCGTTTTGACTGTCATATGATTTGCAACTCTGATTCTATACGCTTGGGATTTCTGTGGCATGAGACAAGGGTATATATATGAGGGTTTCCTTGTTTGGATTATCCCCTCGATGTATTAGTCTCATGGGACCGTGACTTAAGCATATACAATCACTTTTGCCTGTAATCAGCCTTACCTTGCATTTCCCGTTTCATGATTATGCTATACCTGTTCTTGTATACCACTCTTGTGTTCTAACCTTTCTACTCTTGTCACTTAGCCATTTGGCTGTAGCCTGTTCATTATTGGGAGGTCCTGACTCCCTTGGATTTGTATGTTCAGGTTGAAGCTTGGATCGAAGTGGAGCTGTCCACAGTAGATCGAGCTTTCTTTAGTGAGCAGGCAGACTAGCTCTACTTCTTTCGTGCCAGACTCCTCTTTTGACTCACGGGATCTTCATCCTACTCGTGAGCTTTTTGGTATCTTATTGTATATTTTACTTTTGGACTTGGTTGTGATAAAAGACATATGTAATATGTAATGTTTATCATACACTGTGATGACTTGTATATGTACCTTTTATGTTGGCATGTGTATGTATACCACGCTTTGTGTTGTACTCTGATTCCTTGCTTGTACTTTTATGCTTAGCGTATATACGTGGGGGCACTTTCTGACCTACGTATATACGTTGCAGTGACGTCCCCGTATCCGTGGAATCGGGGCGTTACAAGTCGACTAAAACTGTGTTCCAGAAAAAGGTTACGTTTCAAGTAGATGGGTTAGTCGACTAATACCTAGGTTAAGTCGACTAATCGCCTAGAAACAGAATACAGAACAGATTTTCTGATGGTTGTGTTTGATGTCTAAAAACATGATTTTGGAGATGTAAATATACAAGATATGAGAACACAAGTGTGCTAGGAATTAGACAAGTCTTGGTGAGTGAAAATACTCACTTTGAACGGTTAAATCAAGGATTTACGAGTTCCGAAAAGATCGTAGTCGACGATATCACCAACTTGATCCTTGGCGATATTGCGGACGATCCCAATCCAAAGAAGTGGTGGTTGCTTGAGATGGAGTAGATGAAGACCTAGTGATGTTTTGGAGTTAGGGTTTGAGTTGAGATGAAGGAGGGTTTGGTGAGGGTGAAGGTTTCTCTTGGTGGAAGGAAGTAAAAAAGGAAAAGAAGTGTAAAGGGAATGTTTAAATAGGTTTTTGATTTTGTAAAGGAGATGCAATTTATGTAGAAGAGAGGGGGCTTTGTGTAAATAGGGGAGGGGATGAGTGTCCCTCTTCTTGGCCACTTGGCCGGCCATGGGAGAGAGAGAGAGAGAGATGCATTAAATGAGGAAGTAGGTGGGAGTTGGTGGAATTAGAAAGTGGAATTATTGAAAAATTGGAAAATGGAAAAGCTTGTGGTTGTGGAGGAAGGAAGGAAATTAAGAAAAAGGAAAAAGGAAAAGAAATTATAAATGAAGATATTTTCTCTTGGATTTAAAATGAAAAGACAAATTCCCGGGTTTAAGTCGAGGATGCGGAAAACGTTTCGGAAAATACCGAGATCGTCCGAAATTCAAGTATCTCGGAACGACCCGAAAATTTTACCAAAAATCAAGAATATATTTTAAGACTCATGGTGAAATTCGCTTGAAGAAATAATTTATAGTTTTAAAACTAAAAATCCCGGAATCAGTTATCTACCGACTCCGTTGGAATTTTCATAAATTCATAAAATTCTCAGAAAAAGTATTTAGATAGAAAATATGATTCTAAGAAATAAAGTCTAAAGGACCTTCTAGAAATTCCTAACTGTTTGTGAACTAAAAATCCGAGAATCGATCAGCGGCACTGGTCGACACCGGTTTTGAAAATATTTAATTAAATTCAGGAAAATTCCAGAAAATCATAGAAAATATATAATATGGAAAATGATTTTTAAAACTGAAATCGGTCAAATACAGGAAGTAAATCGAAAAATACGATCGAAAAACTGAATACGCAACTAAGTACGTATTCCGGGAACGGGGTATTACAATCCACCCACCTTACAAAAATTTCGTCCTCGAAATTTCATAAAGTGAAAGGCAACAGCAAAGAAGGATAACAGTAGAGAAGGATAGAAGGAAAGAGTTTTACCAATCAAGAAGTGAAGAGTTGAGGGTAACGCTCACGGATAACATCCTCTCGTTCCCACGTGGCCTCTCCTGGTGCATGTCTGTTCCAAGACACCAACACTAATGGTATTGCCTTATACTTCAATGTCTTGACACTTCTGTCCAAAATGGCCATCGGTTGCTCTTGATATGACAAATCCAGTTGTAGTTCCAGTTCGGAGTGATCCAGGATATGACTATCATCCTTCACATACTTCCTCAGCTGTGATACGTGGAATACATTGTGAACTCCGTCCAAAGATGGCGGTAACGCCAACCTGTAAGACACATCTCCCACTCGGTCCAAGATCTCGAATGGGCCGATATATCTCGGACTAAGCTTTCCACGAGTACCGAACCAGATTACTCCCTTTGTAGGTGATTTCTTCAAAAACACATGATCTCCGGTCTGAAATTCCAATGGCCTTCTCAGTGTGTCTGCCCAACTCTTCTGCCGACTCTGTGCTGCCCTGAGGTGATCTCTGATAATCCTGACTTTATCTGTTGTCTGAATCAGGATCTCGGGTCCCAAAAGTCTCCTCTCACCGACTTCATCCCAACAAATCGGTGACCTACACTTCCTACCATACAATGCTTCAAAAGGTGCCATCTTGATACTTGCCTGATAGCTGTTATTATAAGAAAATTCAGCCAAGTGAAGATGGTCTTCCCATGATCCCTGGAATTCAATCATGCAGGCCCGCAACATATCTTCAAGAATCTGGATAGTCCTTTCAGATTGTCCGTCTGTCTGAGGATGATATGAAGTACTGAATTTCAGACGAGTCCCTAGACTTTCTTGGAGGCTTTCCCAGAAATGAGATCTGAATCTGGTGTCTCTGTCTGATACAATACTAACTGGAACTCCATGCAGACGAACTATCTCCTTCATGTACTTGTCTGCTAGAACCTCTGTTGTCTGACCTACCCTGAATGGTATGAAGTGAGCTGATTTGGTGAGGCGATCAATGATTACCCACACAGCATTATTACCTTTAGGACTGCGAGGCAATGCCGTGACAAAATCCATGGTGATGTGCTCCCACTTCCACTCAGGTATCGGTAAAGGTTGTAGAAGTCCAGCCGTCCTCTGGTGCTCTATCTTTATCTGCTGACAAACCAAGCACTTGGCAACATACTGGGCTATCTCCCTCTTCATAGCATTCCACCAAAACTGCTTCTTTATGTCCTGATACATCTTGTTTCCCCCTAGGTGTATGGAATAGGCTGAACTGTGTGCTTCTGCTAGAATCTTCTGCCGAACTTCTCCTTGGGGAACACAAATCCTGCTGCCAAAATATAATGCACCATCTGGATGAATACAGATATCAGTCCTCAATCCAGCCTCTACCTGGGCTCGAAATGACTGCAATCTGGGATCTTCCTTTTGAGCTTCCTTGATCTCATCTATCAATGTTGACTGAATCTGCAAGGTCATGAACTGTCCTGCCTTATCAACTCCTTGTACCAACATTAAGTCCAATTTGATGATGTTTTGAATCAACTCCTTCTGCTGAGTAAGTTGGACAAGCACTCTATTCTCTGGCTTCCTGCTCAGTGCATCTGGAACTGTATTGACCTTGCCGGATGATATTGCAAGTCAATATCATAGTCCGCCATCAACTCCAACCACCGCCTCTGCCTCATGTTCAACTCCTTCTGTGAGAAATATATTTGAGGCTCTTGTGATCCGTGTATATCAACACCTTATCTCCCAGAAGATAATGCCTCCAGATCTTCAAGGCAAATATAACAGCTGCTAGCTCCAAGTCATGAGTTGGGTAATTCCGCTCATGAGTCTTCAGTTGCCTGGATGCATAAGCTATGACATGATCATGTTGCATAAGTACACACCCCAGGCCTTTTCCTGATGCATCACTGAATATGACCATCCCTCCTCTTCCTGAGGGAGTCTTCAAGATTGGAGCTGAAATGAGCCTCTGCTTCAATTGCTCAAAAGCTGCAGTACATTCCTCTGTCCACATGTACCTTTCTCCTTTCCGAGTGAGCTGGGTTAACGGAGCTGCAATCCTAGAGAAATCTTGGACAAAGCGTCGGTAATATCCGGCTAGTCCCAGAAAACTCTTAATCTCAGTCACCGTCCTCGGAATTGGCCAATCTCTCACCGCCTGGACTTTGCTGGGGTCAACTGAAATTCCTTCTGCTGAAACTATGTGTCCAAGGAAGGCTATACTGTCCAACCAAAAGTCACACTTGCTCTTCTTAGCATGAAGCTGCTCCTGCTGTAGAGTCTGCAATACAATCCTCAAGTGTTCTGCATGCTCCCTGTTGCTCTTTGAATAGATCAAGATGTCATCTATA
This sequence comes from Agave tequilana, assembly GCA_038442645.1. NCBI lineage: Eukaryota > Viridiplantae > Streptophyta > Magnoliopsida > Asparagales > Asparagaceae > Agave > Agave tequilana. The sequence goes on along the minus strand of JAVJIF010011838.1, from coordinate 152,531 downwards.
AAAACAACTACAAACTGATCCAAATAGGGCGAGAACACTCTGTTCATCAAATCCATGAAAACTGAAGGGGCATTGGTGACTCCGAAAGGCATAACTAGAAACTCATAGTGGCCATAACGGGTCCTGAATGCCGTCTTCGGAATATCCTCTTTCCTCACCCTTAGCTGATGGTAACCCGACTGCAAATCTAATTTAGAGAATACTCGGGCTCCATGAAGCTGATCAAACAGATCATCAATCCTTGGTAAGGGATACTTGTTCTTGATGGTAACTTTGTTCAATTCTCTATAATCAATACAAAGCCTCTTACCACCATCCTTCTTATTCGCCAATAGTACCGGAGCTCCCCATGGTGAAGTACTTGGCCGAATTAATCCCTTATCAGAGTATTCCTGCAGTTGCTCCTTCAGAATCTCTAACTCCGTAGGTGCCATCCTGTACGGAGCCTTGGATATAGGAGCTGCTCCAGGCACAGTCTCAATAGAGAACTCAATCATCCTTTCAGGTGGCAGTCCTGAGATCTCAGCAAACACTCCTGGAAATTCATCCCACACCGGTACTCCCTTCTGAACCTCCGAAGTAGTCAACCGAGTCTTTCTCTTAGTAGACTTCACTTCTCCACTGAATTGGAATTCCGGTTGACGAGGGATCCTGAAAATAATCTTCTTCTCCCTACAGTCAATAACTGCATAATATTGACTGAGCCAGGTCATGCCTAAGATTACGTCGTACCCTTTGGTGTCTAGTACGAGCATATCTATGGCCAAGGTCTTATCACAAAGTTCTACTGGACAGTCAGCACAAACTCTAGAAGATATGACTACTCCATTCCCTGTACTAATCTCCCATTTGTGGTCTAAAGATCTAACAGGTATGGAATGCAATGCCACAAAATGATCTGAGATAAAACAATGTGAAGCACCTGAATCGAAGAGGGCTAAAACAGGTTTAGAATGCACCCTGATATTACCTGTTATCACCCCCTCAGAAGTCTCAGCCTCTACTTCCGTCAAGTTGAAGGCTTGACCCCTTCCACGCCCTGCAGCAGTCCTAGCCCCTCTCTGGACTGGGCGAATAGCTTGCTGTGGAGAAGGGGGAGGAACTCTCCTGATCATCGGTCCTTGATTCCTCTGTCCCGGTGGCCCTGGAAGTGCTCTCTGTCCATTCGGTCCCTGCAGTGCTGGCAAAGCTTGGCCGGCTATCCCCATTCTCCTGTGTGGACAGGCTTCGATGGAATGGTCTCGGGAACCACACACCAAACATAACCCATTTGCCCTACGGCAATTCTGACGAATATGGCCTGGTTTCTGACAATAACTGCAGAAGGAAAAAGGTTGGGCCGTCTGGTAAGGAGCTGGTCTGAATGGTTGCCTCACAGTCTGAACCTTTGCTGCTCTGTAAGGGCCTCCTCTTCCCATAGGTGTAACGCCCCGATTTCCAAGATACGGGGACGTCACTGCGACGTATATACGTAGGTCAGAGAGTGCCCCCACGTATATACGCTAAGCATAAAGTACAACAAGAAACCGAGTACACACGAAGCGTGGTATTCATACAAATGCCAACATGAAAGGTACATATACAAAGTCATCACAGTATGATAAACATCTACACATTACATGTGTCTTTTATCATAACAAGTCCAAAAGTAAAATATACAAGATGAACAACAAAATGCTCACGAGTAGGATGGAGATCCCGTGAGTCAAAAGAGGAGCCTGGCACGAAGGAAGAAGAGCTAGCCTGCTCACTAGAGGAAGCTCAATCTACAGTGGATGGCTCCATTACGATCCAAGCTTCGAAATCTGAATATGCAAATCCAAAGGGTCAAGACATATAATAGTAAACAACTATAGCCAAGTGGCAAAGCGATAAGAATAGGGGTTAGAACACAAGTATAATATATGAGGACAGGTATCGCATACATGGAATAGGAAATCGAAAGTAAGGTTAATTATAAGCAAAAGTGATTGTATACGCTTAGGTCACGGTCCCATGAGACTAGTACATCGAAGGAATAATCCAAACAAGGAAACCCTCATATATATACCTTTGACTCATGCCACAGTATATCCAAGCGTATAGAATCAGAGATGCAAATCAACTATGGTCAAGCCAAGAATGCATAACAGTAATTGTCAAGGTCCATAATACACGTATCATAAGTCATAACCGGAACTATAACATGAATCACAATAGGCAACGTCTACTATTATTATTACTCGTCTAACTCATATATCTAGGTATGTGTTTGAGTGTACATCCCACACACATACATCCATATATAAGAAAGTCGAGGGTCGTTACCGGAAGTAGATGGAGAACTGATATCACCTCTTATAGTGGTTTCCATACACCTGGAACCAGCTTTGGAGGCCCAAAGTCCCCCTAAATGTAATGACATATAACTTACCGCCAATATATATCCCATCACTATAAGCAAGGTATCATTCCGGCATCCATCACTTCCTCCCATACCCATACAAGTTGTCCCTTTTTATAGTTTATTAATATAATTATCTGATTATGGGAATGAGTAGGATCATAACTGTAATCATACATGTAGTCAGAACTGTAATCATAAATGTAATCAGAAATGTAAGACATAGCAAGTGATCAGGTACTACATTCCCATTATCGAGATAATTATACAATGTCAAGTGTGTCATGCCTTGTTGTAAAGAGATAGCATGACAAAATGGTGATATACATGTGTTAAAAGGAAACATAAAACTAACAAGTCTAAAGAATTGACAAACGGTTGATAATGTTAACGAACAAGTCATGAAGTATCAAGTGGTGAGATCCATCAAGTAATAAGTCATGTGGTATCAATTATGAAGCATAAACAAGACTAAAGTACCACATGCATAGAGGTTAAGATCCAAAATCAGAAAAGAAAGCAACTAAATTAACCAGTCAGAATTAGTCGACTAGGTGAAAGATTAGTCGACTAATAAGGGTCTTCAGTCGACTAATAGTCCGCAGGAGTCGACTAAAGTGGTTTTCCAGAGAGTTTGGTAGTCGACCTGGGTTGGAAGGGTAGTCGACTTGGTGAACTATAAGTCGACTAACGAATACGCAAGTCGACTAAATCTGTGATGCCTAAAATTGGGATTTATTTCAGGGACATGTTAGTCGACTAGGATCAAGGGTATAGTCGACTAAAGGTATCTAGTCGACTAGTAATATAGACTAAGTCGACTAGGGCCGAGAGTTGGTGTTTTTGGTTCAAGGAAAATTAGTCGACTAGGGGTCAAAATGTAGTCGACTAGAGGAGTCTAGTCGACTGATAAAATAGCTTAGTCGACTAAAACTGTGAAATCAGAAAAGCTACGTTTTAACTAAGGTGGGTTAGTCGACTAGGCTCTAGGTTAAGTCGACTAATCCTGGGGAAAACTGAGCATAAAACAGAATTTCTGATGGTTGTTTGATGGGCTAAAAATACGATTTTTATGGCACAAACGTACATGAAATTGTCAGCACAATTTTACAAGGAGGTTGTCTAGTCTTGGTGAGTAAAGATACTCACGTAGATCGGTTATGCGAAGCTTTACGAACTCGGAATGGTTGTGGTCGACGAATTGATCAACGGAGATGTAATCGACGAAGAGAGATGATCCCCAATCCAAAGTAGTTGAGGTTGAAGTGAAGATGAAGACCTAGGTGATTGATGTTGAGATAGAGGAGGGAATGGTGAAGGTTTTCTCTTTGGTGAAGTGAAAAAGAGAAAGAAATGTAAAGGAAGGGATTTATATAGGTTTTGATTTTATAAAGGAGATGTAATTATGTAGAAGGGAGGGGTTAATTGCAAAATAGGAGATGGGATGGGTGTCTCTCCTTGGCCACTTGGCCGGCCATGGGGAAGAGAGAGAGGGGTGCATTAATGGGGATATTTTGGAGGAAAGATATTTTGGAAAATATGAATTGTTGGAATTTTTAGAAATTGGAAATCCTTTGGCTTGGAGAAGAAGGAAAGAATAAAGGAAAAGAGAAAAAGAAAAGATTTGAAATGAGAAGATATTTTCTTGGTCTCCAAAATCAAAATGTCGGAAACACAGTTTCCCGAGTTAATGTCGAGCATGCGGGAAAACATTTCAGAAAATACCGAAATCGTCCGAAATTCAAGTATCTCGGAACGACTCGTAATTGATACCAAAAATCAATAATATTATACTAAATATCATAGTGAAATCCGTTTTAAGAAATACGGTATAGTTTTAAAGTTAAAAATCCCGGAACCAATAAAATACCGACTCCGTTGGAATTTTCATAAATTCATAAAATCCTCAGAAAAAGAATGTAGGTAGAAAATATGATTCTAAGGAATAATGCCTAAAGGGCCATCTTGAAATTCCTAACTGTTTGGAATTTAAAAATACTGGAATCAGTCTTCTATCGACTCCGGCGGAAAATTCATAAATTCGTAAAATCTTCAGAAAAAGTATTTAAATAAGAAATGTGATTCTAAGAAGAAAAGTCTAAAGACTCTTCTGGAAATTCCAAGTGGTTTGTGAATTAAAAATCCGGGAAGCGGTCAGCGACACTGGCCGACACCCGTTATGAAGAAAGTCCTTTTAATTTCAGAAAATTCCAGAAATTCATGTAAAATCTAATATATTGGAAAATGATATTTGAAATTAAAATTGGTCGAATACGGAAAGTAAGTCGAAAAATACGTTCGAAAAACTGAATACGAAATTAAGCACGTATTCCGGGAACGGGGTATTACAATCTACCCACCTTACAAAAATTGCGTCCTCGCAATTTCGCTAAGGGGCAAATTGAACACAAAGGGGATATGGTTGAAATCAAAGGCTTCGAAAAAACAAAAACAGGATAAGACGAATCATATGAAGAATTAAGATGGACAATGATAGAATGATAAGGGACATATTAATAAAGATAACTAATTCCAAGATCTAGGGTAGTGGTTACCATGATATCCTAGGGTTCCTGCTCCGGATGCTGGTCTACCCACTCTGCTGCATCCTCCGATGTCTCTGCCTCCATGATGCAAACTTGACCTCTACCATGGTCTGCTCTAGGCCTCATTCCTCTCTGCTGATGAGCATACTGCTGAGGCGGAATTGGAACTCTTCGATCCACAGGTTCTGGGTTCCTCCTTAATGGTGGAGCTGGAAGAGCTGGGGCTGGATGTGCTGGTCGGATTGGTGCCACATGACCAAACTTCCTGTGTGGGCAATCCCATAGCATATGACTCCCTGACCCACACACTAAACATAATCTCTTAGCTACTCGACAATCGCTCTTATAATGCCCGGGTCTGTGGCAATAGTTGCATACAATCTGAGACAGAGGAGGTTGGGATGGTCTCTTCATCATCGGGCCATGGTTTGCCCTACCTGCATCTCCCTCATCTATCAACTCAAAAGGCCTCTTCTTGGCCTGGTGTCTCATCTGATCCCCTTGCTCCTTCTCAAACCCACGCTCTACCTCCCGAGCGATGGTGAGAACCTCTGCATAGGTCTTCAGCTGCTGGGGCATCAGGTACATCTGAATCTTCATCTGTAGACCCTGCTGAAACCTGCTCGCTCGCTTCTCCTCGTCCGTTACCATATACGGCGCGAAGCGGCTCAGTCGAAGAAACTCCGCGGCATACTCGTCCACGGACTTGTTCCCCTGCTGGAGTCTGATGAATTGCTCCTCCATATCTTTCTGCGCCGTAGCAGGGAAAAAGCGGCTGTAAAAACTCTTGGAGAAAGTATCCCAGGTAATAGGTTTCTCCAACCGGGCCTCCTCGGCCAACCACCAAGTTCGAGCTATGTCTTTAAGCTGAATCTTGGCGACTTCAACTTGGTTCTCCTGTGGGACACGGGCTGCGTTCAGCAGGTCTGTCGTGTCCGTCAACCATTGCTCCGCCTCCAATGGTTTCTCGCTCCCCGTGAATATAGCAGGCTGTAGTCTTCTGAAGTCCGATACATTCCCGGGTTTCTGTTCCTTCGGGGCTGCTAACTCTTGTCTAAGGAGCTCGGTCTGCTGCTGCTGATTTTCCATCTGCCGTTGCTGGTTTCTCAGCATAGCCTGAATGATTCCCAAGACATCGGCATTCTCTCCTCCTACGGGTCCATTCGGTACTTGCCCGATGTTGTTACGACCCGATCGTCTCTCCATACCGAATAGATGAAAGATAACTGGATTTGAAAACAAATGGAAGGAGTTTAGGATACAAGGAAATGAATCAAGGAAGGAATCAAGAAGGACTTAACAACTTTGTATATTATAGTTGGCATTAGCAAATTACAGGAATTTGCCGCTTGTTTGTACTTTAGGTGTGAGAGCCTAGGCTCTGATACCAACCTGTAACGCCCCGATTTCCAAGATACGGGGACGTCACTGCGACGTATATACGTAGGTCAGAGAGTGCCCCCACGTATATACGCTAAGCATAAAGTACAACAAGAAAACCGAGTACACACGAAGCGTGGTATTCATACAAATGCCAACATGAAAGGTACATATACAAAGTCATCACAGTATGATAAACATCTACACATTACATGTGTCTTTTATCATAACAAGTCCAAAAGTAAAATATACAAGATGAACAACAAAATGCTCACGAGTAGGATGGAGATCCCGTGAGTCAAAAGAGGAGCCTGGCACGAAGGAAGAAGAGCTAGCCTGCTCACTAGAGGAAGCTCAATCTACAGTGGATGGCTCCATTACGATCCAAGCTTCGAAATCTGAATATGCAAATCCAAAGGGTCAAGACATATAATAGTAAACAACTATAGCCAAGTGGCAAAGCGATAAGAATAGGGGTTAGAACACAAGTATAATATATGAGGACAGGTATCGCATACATGGAATAGGAAATCGAAAGTAAGGTTAATTATAAGCAAAAGTGATTGTATACGCTTAGGTCACGGTCCCATGAGACTAGTACATCGAAGGAATAATCCAAACAAGGAAACCCTCATATATATACCTTTGACTCATGCCACAGTATATCCAAGCGTATAGAATCAGAGATGCAAATCAACTATGGTCAAGCCAAGAATGCATAACAGTAATTGTCAAGGTCCATAATACACGTATCATAAGTCATAACCGGAACTATAACATGAATCACAATAGGCAACGTCTACTATTATTATTACTCGTCTAACTCATATATCTAGGTATGTGTTTGAGTGTACATCCCACACACATACATCCATATATAAGAAAGTCGAGGGTCGTTACCGGAAGTAGATGGAGAACTGATATCACCTCTTATAGTGGTTTCCATACACCTGGAACCAGCTTTGGAGGCCCAAAGTCCCCCTAAATGTAATGACATATAACTTACCGCCAATATATATCCCATCACTATAAGCAAGGTATCATTCCGGCATCCATCACTTCCTCCCATACCCATACAAGTTGTCCCTTTTTATAGTTTATTAATATAATTATCTGATTATGGGAATGAGTAGGATCATAACTGTAATCATACATGTAGTCAGAACTGTAATCATAAATGTAATCAGAAATGTAAGACATAGCAAGTGATCAGGTACTACATTCCCATTATCGAGATAATTATACAATGTCAAGTGTGTCATGCCTTGTTGTAAAGAGATAGCATGACAAAATGGTGATATACATGTGTTAAAAGGAAACATAAAACTAACAAGTCTAAAGAATTGACAAACGGTTGATAATGTTAACGAACAAGTCATGAAGTATCAAGTGGTGAGATCCATCAAGTAATAAGTCATGTGGTATCAATTATGAAGCATAAACAAGACTAAAGTACCACATGCATAGAGGTTAAGATCCAAAATCAGAAAAGAAAGCAACTAAATTAACCAGTCAGAATTAGTCGACTAGGTGAAAGATTAGTCGACTAATAAGGGTCTTCAGTCGACTAATAGTCCGCAGGAGTCGACTAAAGTGGTTTTCCAGAGAGTTTGGTAGTCGACCTGGGTTGGAAGGGTAGTCGACTTGGTGAACTATAAGTCGACTAACGAATACGCAAGTCGACTAAATCTGTGATGCCTAAAATTGGGATTTATTTCAGGGACATGTTAGTCGACTAGGATCAAGGGTATAGTCGACTAAAGGTATCTAGTCGACTAGTAATATAGACTAAGTCGACTAGGGCCGAGAGTTGGTGTTTTTGGTTCAAGGAAAATTAGTCGACTAGGGGTCAAAATGTAGTCGACTAGAGGAGTCTAGTCGACTGATAAAATAGCTTAGTCGACTAAAACTGTGAAATCAGAAAAGCTACGTTTTAACTAAGGTGGGTTAGTCGACTAGGCTCTAGGTTAAGTCGACTAATCCTGGGGAAAACTGAGCATAAAACAGAATTTCTGATGGTTGTTTGATGGGCTAAAAATACGATTTTTATGGCACAAACGTACATGAAATTGTCAGCACAATTTTACAAGGAGGTTGTCTAGTCTTGGTGAGTAAAGATACTCACGTAGATCGGTTATGCGAAGCTTTACGAACTCGGAATGGTTGTGGTCGACGAATTGATCAACGGAGATGTAATCGACGAAGAGAGATGATCCCCAATCCAAAGTAGTTGAGGTTGAAGTGAAGATGAAGACCTAGGTGATTGATGTTGAGATAGAGGAGGGAATGGTGAAGGTTTTCTCTTTGGTGAAGTGAAAAAGAGAAAGAAATGTAAAGGAAGGGATTTATATAGGTTTTGATTTTATAAAGGAGATGTAATTATGTAGAAGGGAGGGGTTTAATTGCAAAATAGGAGATGGGATGGGTGTCTCTCCTTGGCCACTTGGCCGGCCATGGGGAAGAGAGAGAGGGGTGCATTAATGGGGATATTTTGGAGGAAAGATATTTTGGAAAATATGAATTGTTGGAATTTTTAGAAATTGGAAATCCTTTGGCTTGGAGAAGAAGGAAAGAATAAAGGAAAAGAGAAAAAGAAAAGATTTGAAATGAGAAGATATTTTCTTGGTCTCCAAAATCAAAATGTCGGAAACACAGTTTCCCGAGTTAATGTCGAGCATGCGGGAAAACATTTCAGAAAATACCGAAATCGTCCGAAATTCAAGTATCTCGGAACGACTCGTAATTGATACCAAAAATCAATAATATTATACTAAATATCATAGTGAAATCCGTTTTAAGAAATACGGTATAGTTTTAAAGTTAAAAATCCCGGAACCAATAAAATACCGACTCCGTTGGAATTTTCATAAATTCATAAAATCCTCAGAAAAAGAATGTAGGTAGAAAATATGATTCTAAGGAATAATGCCTAAAGGGCCATCTTGAAATTCCTAACTGTTTGGAATTTAAAAATACTGGAATCAGTCTTCTATCGACTCCGGCGAAAAATTCATAAATTCGTAAAATCTTCAGAAAAAGTATTTAAATAAGAAATGTGATTCTAAGAAGAAAAGTCTAAAGACTCTTCTGGAAATTCCAAGTGGTTTGTGAATTAAAAATCCGGGAAGCGGTCAGCGACACTGGCCGACACCCGTTATGAAGAAAGTCCTTTTAATTTCAGAAAATTCCAGAAATTCATGTAAAATCTAATATATTGGAAAATGATATTTGAAATTAAAATTGGTCGAATACGGAAAGTAAGTCGAAAAATACGTTCGAAAAACTGAATACGAAATTAAGCACGTATTCCGGGAACGGGGTATTACAATAGGTGCAAATGGCCTCTTCATGGCCTGATTCCTCATCTGGTTCACTTGCTTCTTCTCTAGCCCACGCTCCACCTCTCGAGCTATGGTGAGAACCTCTGAATAAGTCTTCAGCTGCTGGGGCATTAAGAAAACTTGGATGTCCATCTGCAAGCCCTGCTGAAACCTACTAGCCCGCTTCTCCTCATCAGTTACCATGTACGGAGCAAAGCGGCTAAGTCTGAGAAATTCCGTGGCATACTCATCCACGGATCTATTCCCTTGCTGAAGTCTGATGAACTGCTCTTCCATGTCTTTCTGAGCAGTGGCAGGGAAGAATCTGCTATAAAAGCTCTTGGAGAACGTGTCCCAGGTGACAGGCTTCTCCAATCTGGCCTCCTCAGCTAGCCACCAAGTTCTGGCTATATCCTTCAATTGAATCTTAGCAACCTCCACTTGATTCTCCTTTGGAACTCGAGCTGCATTCAATAAGTCTGTGGTGTCTGTCAGCCATTGCTCAGCATCCAGGGGTTTCTCTTCACCCGTGAATATGGCTGGTTGCAGCCGTCTGAAGTCTGAAACATTTCCCGGCCTCTGTTCCTTTGGAGCTGCCAATTCTTGCCGGAGGAGTTCCGTCTGTTGCTGCTGGTTCTCCATCATCGTCTGAATGACCCTCAGAATGTCCACATTCTCTCCCGTGGGTCCATTTGATGTTTGTCCAGAGTTGCTACGACCCGTCCTTCTCTCCATACCGAATTGGGATAAGATAACTGGAATTTGGAAACAAATGGAAGGAGTTTAGGACACAAGGAAAGGAATCAAGAAGGGATCAAGAAGGACTAGATAACTTTGTACATTGTAGTTGGCAATAGCAAATTTCATTAATTTGCTACTTGATTGTACTATAGGTGTTAGAGCCCTGGCTCTGATACCAACCTGTAACGCCCCGATCCCACGGATACGGAGACGTCACTGCGACGTATATACGCAGGTCAGAAAGTGCCCCCACGTATATACGCTAAGCAATAAGTACAACAAGAATCAGAGTACACGACTAAGCGTGGCATCCATACATATGCCAACTGAAAAGTACAACTACAAAGCTATCACAGGATATGATAAAGTATTACACATTACTTGCGTATTACATCACAACCAAGTCCAAAAGTAAAAGATACAATATAACCACAAAATGCTCACGAGTAGGATGAAGATCCCGTGAGTCAAAAGAGAGATCTGGCACAAAGACTGGAGCTAATCGGCCTGCTCACTAAAGAAAGCTTGATCCTCGGTGGATGGCTCCACTTCGATCCAAGCTTCAGAATCTGAATATGCAAATCCAAGGGGGTCAAGACCTCATAACAATAATCAGGCTACAGCCAAATGGCATAAGAGACATGAATAAGTAAAGGGGAACAGTAAGATAAATATCAATCAGTAGGTAATGAAAGCATAAAGAGTAAGAGTCTGAATACAATAGATCCACAGTTAACGTCTTATTATTATTACTTGTCTTACTATGATATCTAGCTATGTGACCCAGCGTCCCAGCGCACATAGATCCATATCCTAGTGAAGCAAGGTTGTTATTGGAAACCAGCGGTTGTATCGACGAACTATGTTTACAGTGGATCCCGTACATGCCCGGGATAACGGTCCAGGATTGTTCCGTTGCTTGGTGACGGAAGCCAGCCGCTAGGCTAACAGGAGGGACTTATGTATGCCCTTTATCATGATAGTATTCAGGAAGAGGGAGCAAGCACTCCCCTCGGTCCCCTGGTGGCCCACAGGTCAGACCGGAACATGAGTTGCACAACATTCCTAAAACCACTGTAAACACGAACACATATCGATATCCGCATGTTTTCCCCCGACCCAATATAAGTTGGTCCATTTTATACAAAAGTCAAGTGTATCATGCTTGGTTCAAGTGATGGCATGATAAGTGGTAATATCCATTTATTAACAAGTTATGGAATGAGACTACACAATGATAAGTCATGAAGTGGAAATATATAATAACAAGTCATGGTGTAATATGAAGTAATATCCATCAAGTAACATGTCATGAAGCACAAGTAACAATAATACATAGCACATGAACCAATGATAAGATCCAAATTCAGAAAAGAAATCAACTAAGGCAAACAGTCAGAATTAGTCGACTAGGTGAAATGGTTAGTCGACTAATAGGGGTCCTAAGTCGACTAACAGTCTGGATTAGTCGACTAAAACTGGGTTCCAGAGAGTTGGATTCTGGTTTCAGGAAAAGTTAGTCGACTAGGTGGAAGGGTTAGTCGACTAACAGTGATTATAAGTCGACCAACAGATACCTAAGTCGACTAAGCCTGTGATACAGAGAGTTGGGATTTATTTCAAGAAAAAATTAGTCGACTAGGGTCAAGGATGTAGTCGACTAAGGGTCTCTAGTCGACTGGTAATTTGGTCTAGTCGACTAAAACTGTGTTCCAGAAAAAGGTTACGTTTCAAGTAGATGGGTTAGTCGACTAATACCTAGGTTAAGTCGACTAATCGCCTAGAAACAGAATACAGAACAGATTTTCTGATGGTTGTGTTTGATGTCTAAAAACATGATTTTGGAGATGTAAATATACAAGATATGAGAACACAAGTGTGCTAGGAATTAGACAAGTCTTGGTGAGTGAAAATACTCACTTTGAACGGTTAAATCGAGGATTTACGAGTTCCGAAAAGATCTTAGTCGACGATATCACCAACTTGATCCTTGGCGATATTGCGGACGATCCCAATCCAAAGAAGTGGTGGTTGCTTGAGATGGAGTAGATGAAGACCTAGGTGATGTTTTGGAGTTAGGGTTTGAGTTGAGATGAAGGAGGGTTTGGTGAGGGTGAAGGTTTCTCTTGGTGGAAGGAAGTAAAAAAGGAAAAGAAGTGTAAAGGGAATGTTTAAATAGGTTTTTGATTTTGTAAAGGAGATGCAATTTATGTAGAAGAGAGGGGGCTTTGTGTAAATAGGGGAGGGGATGAGTGTCCCTCTTCTTGGCCACTTGGCCGGCCATGGGAGAGAGAGAGAGAGAGATGCATTAAATGAGGAAGTAGGTGGGAGTTGGTGGAATTTTGGAGAAAGTGGAATTATTGAAAAATTGGAAAATGGAAAAGCTTGTGGTTGTGGAGGAAGGAAGGAAATTAAGAAAAAGGAAAAGAAATTATAAATGAAGATATTTTCTCTTGGATTTAAAATGAAAAGACAAATTCCCGGGTTTAAGTCGAGGATGCGGAAAACGTTTCGGAAAATACCGAGATCGTCCGAAATTCAAGTATCTCGGAACGACCCGAAAATTTTACCAAAAATCAAGAATAATATTTTAAGACTCATGGTGAAATTCGCTTGAAGAAATAATTTATAGTTTTAAAACTAAAAATCCCGGAATCAGTTATCTACCGACTCCGTTGGAATTTTCATAAATTCATAAAATTCTCAGAAAAAGTATTTAGATAGAAAATATGATTCTAAGAAATAAAGTCTAAAGGACCTTCTAAAAATTCCTAACTGTTTGTGAACTAAAAATCCGAGAATCGATCAGCGGCACTGGTCGACACCGGTTTTGAAAATATTTAATTAAATTCAGGAAAATTCCAGAAAATCATAGAAAATATATAATATTGGAAAATGATTTTTAAAACTGAAATCGGTCAAATACAGGAAGTAAATCGAAAAATACGATCGAAAAACTGAATACGCAACTAAGTACGTATTCCGGGAACGGGGTATTACAACAATTATGCATTTTTCACTACCAATCACATATAAAGGAGAGTGATGAGTCTATATTTGTAGTTCCTTACTCTATGAAGGACCAATCGCCGATCATATTTGGCAAAATCTGACATTGGATTACTACATCCAACGATTCGAATGAAGACTTGGAGCCCCCATAATTCTTTCACTATGCACGGTCGACACACCATATGATGAAAGAAATGGGATACAACTTACGTCATAGTGAAAGCTTGAATTTTAGAAAGGGACGATGCATCCCTCTATAACCTTTCGTACCGAAAGGAAAGCCTGTCAATTACTACGATCAGACTCACAAGGGGTTGGGGCACACTACTCCATCTGTTAGATCTGATTTGATGTCTAAAAAGTCTCTACCATCACGTTCTTCAGACTTATCGGAATGGGAATCTAACATAAGTGTGGGGGTTACCTTTAAGAAACACTGCGTCAATATGACATCAACCAGTCAAGTGGAGCCAGAAGAGGACATTGAACCGTTCGATACTGAGATTTCGCCTCTTAATCCCCTACCTAGTCACCAATCTGACAATAGTCAATCTCTAACAACTTCTTCCTTAGGTCAACTCCTATTTAGTCCGAGATGTCCCTAAGGCCAACGTCTACTCAGATTTTAATTAGGATTGAGTTAGTGAGTGGGGAAATGAGGAAGGGTCATGATGGATCTTATGATTGACATCACTATTGATCTCTCCATCCTTTTGGATAATAGAATCCAAGTACTTAAAATGTCTGCTCATCGGTATTCCTTGTCCGTCTAGTGTCACAATACTATAATCTCGGTTTTCCTGTTTACTGAATTTGCACTCCATATACTCTGTATTGATCCTACTTAATCTAAAACTTTGCGATTCTAGAGTTTGCCTCCATAACTCTAATTTGGCATTTACCCTAGCTCTCATCTCTCGATTAGGACAATATCATCAGCAAATAGCATACACTATGGTATCTCATCCTGAATTACTCTAGTAAGCTAATCCATCACTATGTCAAATAAGAATGGACTCAATACAGATCCTTGATGCAATCCAATTATGATAGAAAAATCATTGTTATGCCTCCACAAGTTCTGACATTTGCCACTACTCCATCGCACATGTCCTTGATTATGTAAATATAGTTGATGGGAACTCTTTTTTCATCAATATCCACCATAATACCTCTCTTGACACCTTATCATAAGCTTTTTCTAAATCAATAAAGACCATATACAAATTTCTCCTCCTCTCTCGAAATCGTTCTATAAGTGGACGAAGCAAATGAATAACCTTTGTTGTCGATCGTCCTGGCATGAACCCAAACTGTTTCTCTGATATTTTATATTTTGTCTTAACCTATATTCAATTACCCTTCCCCAAAGCTTCATGGTGTGACACAAGAGTTTTATTTCACGATAGTTTAAACAACTCTGGATATCACCCTTGTTCTTATAGAGAGGTACCAGGGTACTCTTCCTCCTAATCATTTGATATTTTTTAGTTATCCAGATCTTATTAAAGAGGTTTGTCAGACATCTCACGCCCATCTCTCCTAAGCATCTTCATACTTCAATAGAAATTCCATCCGGGCTAACATCTTTTCTTGACTTCATCCTTTTCAATACCTCTTTAACTTCAGATTCGTTAATTCTGCGCATATAATTACGGTTCACATCCTAGCACTGAATGGTATGGTCACCCAAATCTTGAGCAGAACTACCATTGAACAATCTGTCAAAATACTATCTCCAGCTTTCCTTGATTTTTTCATCCTGAACTAAAACCTTCTGATCCTCATCTTTGACACACCTTATAGTACATAAGTCTCTAGTCTTTCTCTCCCTTATTCGAGCAATTCTATATATATCCTTGTTAACCTCTTTAGTGTCCAACTTCTCATCCACTTTTTTTTATATACTTTAGCTCTTGAATTCTGAACAACTTTCTTAGCCTCCTTCTTGGCTTGCTTATACTTCTCAAAACTCACTCCATCACAATTTTTCTTCAAATCCCTGTAAGAGTCTTGTTTGATCTTAATGGCAGCTTTTACATCTTCATTCCACCATGATGTGTCCTTACATGGTGGAGCACCACCCCGTGACTCACCAAATACATCTTTAGTTACTCTTTTAATGCAGCTAGCAATTTTGTTCCATGTTGTATTAGAATCATCTTGGGCTTTTCAATCTGCTTTATGTACTACTCGATCTACAAAGACTCCTTAGTTACCTTCTTTTAGCCGCCACTACTTAATCTTAGGATCAAACTTACGTTTAATCTTTCTAAATCTCCTTCTAATCTGAATATCTAAAACTAAGATTCTATATTGGGTTACTACACTGTCACCCGGTACTACCTTACAATCAATGTAACTACCTCTATCTACTCTCCTAATTAAAAAGAAATCTATTTGGCTTGCACTTGATCTCCTTCTAAAAGTGATCAAGTGAGCCTCTCTCTTCCTAAACCAAGTATTCGCTAAGATCAAATCATAGGGCAAAGCAAAATCTAGAATCGAGTTACCTGGTTCATTTCTTTCCCCAAAATCAAATCCTCCATGTACACTATCAAACTCATAACGACTCATTCCTACATGCCCATTGAGGTCATCGCCTATGAAGAGCTTTTCTCTAATGGGTATCTCTTGCACTATCTCATCTAAATCCTCCCAAAATTGACATTTACTAAACTCATCAAGTTCTACTTGCGGTGCATAGACACTAATAACATTAAAAATCTCTTCACCTAAAATAAGTTTAACTAGTAAAATCCTATCACCCTTCCTCCTAACCTTCACTATATCCTCAAGCAATTATTTATCTATGATCACACCCATCCCATTATGATTTTTTCTCTACCAGTATACCAAAGTTTATAACCCAAAAGCTCTATAATTCTAGCTTTTTCACCCACCCACTTAGTGTCCTGCACACACAAAATACTAACATTCCTTCTAACCATAGCATCAACTGACTCTGCTAATCTACCTGTAATAGAACCTATGTTCCATGATGCTAACCTAATTCTATATTCATGAGTTAACTTCTTTACCCTCACCCGCTCATAAAAGTGTGGGAACCTTTCATTTAACACCACATCCGGGCGTCGATGTGGCGCATCGATTCTGGACGATGACCTAACAACCCTTGCCCACTTTTTACTGCACCCGGACTCTGATGTAGCGCGTTGCTCAGTAAGAAACACCCCAACGAAATTTAGTTCTTCGTTCATGTTCATAGTATATGACAATGTTTTACGTTGGATGTCACAGGCCTATCACAATTTTCCTCCTTTATCCTGGCTTGAGACAGGCAGTGAACGGTGCACTGGTGGAGTTCTAGCCTATTAATAGATTGGGTAAAATATTTTCGATCTGAATCAGATTTTTCATACTTATTTCTAAGTTAGGTTCTACTTCTTGTTCTGGGACTTAGAAAATGGAGTAAGGATCTTGAATTTGAAAGTCTTGTGAGAATTGTGAGTCCATCATTTTTAGTTTTTATTCTTGGGACTCAATCATGACTTCTATACTCTTAGTCACCTCAGATTTTACTTTTATCGATTGATCATAACTAGGAAAATTTGAAGCTGAATGTTGGAATGGTGGTTGACAATATGACTCGGGGAGTCGTATCCCCATTGACTCGGTGAAGAGTGATGATAATTATTCCATTCTTGTTCATAATACTGAAGTTGGGATAATATTGATTCAGAAAAGACTAATCCAACATACTTGGTTGGTTAAAGTTATGTAGTGCTGGGTTGGTAATATCAGAGTCGAAAGAGGTCGATGTGAAGTATCGATCACTATATGCATTGGAATAATTATAATTGTAATCCCTATCATAAAGATTTCAAAAATAAAAATAAAAACAAGCAAACAAACAAAAACAAGTAAAAAAAATCTAGCCTAAGTTAGGGTAGATCTTAAACCTAGATGACTCCTAACTAGTTAGACTGTCCGGGGGGGGGTATATTACAGAATCTGATCACAAGTTAATCGGCCAGGTAGGGACAAGACCAGTGGGAGGTATTCATGCCTAAGCAATGAGCCTAATTATGCCAAATCACTATTTTTCGAGGTTTCGCCTCTCAATCCCCAATCTTTGACACCGATTTGGTAAGAGTCAAATTCTAACAACTTTCCCCTTAGGTTAGTCTCCTATTGAGTCTGAAATGTCCCTAGGGCCAACGTCTACTCAGTTTTAAGTTAGGATAGGTTAGTGAGTGAGGAGATGGTTTGTGGGTTAAGAGAGGGTAATGACTTCTCACCTTATCTTGTTTATAGGACAAGCCCTCAAATCTTTTTAGTGCACGTGTGCAAGTATATAGCAAAAATAACAACCAAGCAATATAATATATAAGTGTGTTTCCTAAGCTATATGTAATGCAGACGTACCTTGGCTCCAGCACTCTTCAATAGTAATTTAAATGTAACGATTTAAACAAATACCTAAAATGCATTGTCTAAATATGTTTAGAATTAACAAACAACCATATTACTGTTGAAGTTAGAACAATATGCAGAATATGTTAAACAGGAAAACTATAAACTGAAGTAGCTAAGTCATTGAATTTCAAGTAACCTGCAAGAAATTACAGTTAGTAGTTCACCCCAATGCCGCGAAAACGTGACTTTTGCCGCGTTTGCGCGACCCAGTTGTGGGCTTTGATGCTCTGCCTTCTTGGAAAGAGGCATAGAATAGCAATATGTCCACTATAGCTCCTAGTTTTCAAATATTACCCACTACACGCAAAAACAGAGAAGAAAAAGTTAAACCGTTTAAAGTAAATTAAAAAGAAAAAAACTTACCGTCCATCCCCGACAACGACGTCAAAATTTGATTGAGGTAAACCTACATAGAAAAATGCAGAGTATAGAAATGTGCTAGGTTCTCAATACTACTACTATAACAAGTGGCTATACGGGCCATGATCCACAAGAAAGGACTGCTATGGAAACGTTTGAGTAAGTTCTTTTAAATTACTTAAACTGGTTAAAAATCTTCTTTGTTTTTAGAAAAGAAAAAGAAAAATGAAAGCTATGTTAAGTTAGGAAGAAAGTGGAAGATAAAAGATGTAGGTGTTGGTGTTTTCAAAAGGAAAAAAAAGACAGATTAAAAGAAAGAATCAAAATGATAAAAAAAGAGTGAGTTTTGAAATGTGATTCTAAACTAATGAATTAAAAGAAAGAGAAATTAAAATTTCACTTACCTTTTTAGCGCTTGTTTTACCTTTGATATGTTGCAATGATTTTCCTTGGCTTGAAAGCAATTAAAGCATGGAATATGTGATCTTCTCCATTCCAAACCTAAGCTATGAAATAAAGGTGCAAGCAGAAAATAAAATAAAAATGGTTATCCATCACCATAAGCCATCAATGGCACTTGCAATGGTAAGACAACTTCGAGGCTATAGGATTCACTTGGATCTATAAGCACCTAAGAGGAAAGTAACAAAAACAAAGGATAAAGCATAAAATGTAACTTTTGATTAAATCAAATAACGATGAAAAAAAGAGAAAACTTACACTGATATCACTCTCAGTACAACATTCTCTCTCATTCTCCCATGAATCTTTCTCTGATCTCAATTACATAAAGAAAGCTGAAAATTACATTTAAAGAAAAATAAAAAACTAAGTTAAAAACTAGAAATAAAAACTAGCCTAAACTCTCTGCTAAGTGGTGTCCCTTACCTTCAGAAATGTAGGTATTTATAGCCAAATTGGATAAGGGAGAGCGAAGTAAGATAGAGGCAAAATCTCTTTCCCAACAT
This sequence comes from Agave tequilana, assembly GCA_038442645.1. Lineage (NCBI taxonomy): Eukaryota > Viridiplantae > Streptophyta > Magnoliopsida > Asparagales > Asparagaceae > Agave > Agave tequilana. The sequence continues at coordinate 133,381 of JAVJIF010011838.1, read as the reverse complement.
AAAAGATCTTCTGATAAGGTTGGAGATAAGATTGGAGATAAATTTTTATTTTATCCCTTAATCTTCTGTTAGATTGTATCTTATCTCTCTGAATCTTCTAAATATACATCTCAATCCTTTAGATATCCCTTTGTATATTGATAGGATTGCCTTTGGACTTCTGGATCTGCCTCTATCTCCTTGATTTCTCAGCCAATAAAATAAATCCAACTAAATATGATTTAGTTGGATTAGATTTGTAATGATCTTCAGCTAACCAAATAGATCCATATAAATCTGATTTAACTGGTATTTATTTGGTATTATCTTCTCTCCCTTCATTAATCATATCCTGCATGAATTAAACATTAAGACAAGGTGATTAGCAGATTTATTACAAGATAAGGGTAGAAATGTACTAATAAATGATGCAATATACGTGTATGACCAATATGTAATGCACACATACTTTTGCTCCAATACTCTTTAACAGTGATGTAATGTAACAAAATTAAACACAAGCCTAGAATGCGATGTCTAAACGTTTTTTAAGTAATTAACAAACACATGTCATTATTGAGTTAATACAGTGTGTACAATAAGCTAACTAAGAAAAATACTAGCAGTAGAGACTTAAAATTTCAAATTCAAACATATGCAACTAAAACAGAGTCAGTAGCCCACTTAGATTGCCACAAAAACGTAGCTTTTGCAGCGTTTGCGTGGCAATTTTGAGGCTTCGGAGCTCTGCTTTCTAGAGCGAAGTCCAGAGCCACTTATATGTCCACTGCGACAATTAGATCTTCAACTAAGCCCCTTAAAAAAAAAGATGAAAAAGTTTAACTAATAAAGTAAATTAAAAAGATTTACTTACCATCCCTCCCCGACAACGGCACCAAAAATTGATCGAGGTGAAACCTGCATAAAAAAGTAGAGTTTAAAAAATGAGAATGAAATATGCTATGTTCCTCAATACTACCGCTATAGCAAGTGGTTATGCGGGTCGTGATTCACAAGGAGGGATTGCAATGAAAGCGTTTAAGTATTTTTTTTAATTTACATAATATCGGTTAAAATGTTTCTTCTATGTTTTTTAAAGAAAAGAAAAATGATAGAATTCTAGTTTAAGTTAAGAAAAAAATCAAAATAAATAAAAAAGAAGATGGTGTTAGTTTTAAAAGTGTTTTTTAAACTAAGAGATGAAAAAGAACGAAAAGAAAGTTAAAAGCATACTTATCTCTTATGCTTATTTCATCTTAGATCTTAAGTAACGACTTACCTTGGCTTGAAGGCTTTCACTGCATGGAATATAAGATTATCCTCTTTCTATACTGTTTATAGTAGATCATCAAAACTATGAAAAGCAAATATGAATTGATACAAAACATATCCGTTTAAAAGTGAGAATCCATCATCATAAGCCATCAGTGGCTCTTGCAAGGGCGAGGCATGTTCGAGGTCATTAGAAGCATACAATTTGAGATCAAGCATAAAAGAGCAAGTGCTAAAGAAAAGTAAGAATAAAACAAAAAAAATGTAATTTTGATTAAATAAGGAACTATAAGAAAAAGGCGGAACTTACATCAATTGTCACTCTTGAATCCACTCCCTCTTTTTTCTATGAATCTCACTCTAATCTTGATTACATAAAGAAACAAAAAATTACATAAAGAATAACAAAAACCTAAGTTAAAACTAAAGCAAAACCTAGTATAAGCTCTCTCTGCTAGAGTGGTGCCCGTTTGCCTTCAGAAATTGCAGTATTTATAAGATAAAAAGAGTGTCAAAAGGTGGTGAAGAGATGGGCTAAAATCGCTAGCCCAACAGCCAATACCTTATCCATGTTATCCTTTGTATACTGATAAATTCATCTCTGGACTTCTAGATTTGGGATTATCTTCATTGATTTCTCAATTAAGGATAATAAATTCAAATAAATCTAATTTAGCTGGAATATATTTGATAATATCCTCTCTGTTATCCCATATTTTTTGTTAAGATTTGCCTCTAGACTTCTGAATTTGGGATTATCTTCGTTGATTTTCATGTTAACCAAATGGATCTTCAACCCGGTTTTAACTGGTTTTATCTGGTGCTATTGTAACGCCCCATTCCACCATGTACGGAAATGTTATTGCAACGTATATACGACGAGTAGGATACCCGTACATATATACGCTAAGGATCATCACAATACAGTAATCGGAGTACGAAGCATGGTATTATTATACATTCCAATATTATAGTACATGCACACAATATTTTTACAGGATTACATCAGGATACAAAAGTTTGTAACAATCCTGGAAGTACACAAGATGAATTTACAAGTGGACAAAGATCAAGAGGATGCTCACGAGCTACAACTGGGGCTCTCGCGTGTAGTTAGGACTGGAGGAGGGACTGAGAGTCTACTGAAGAGCCGCTTGCTCTTCCAGATACGCTTGATCAGCTACAGTTGGATCCTCGTCGATCTACGCTCCAGTATCTGGACATACAGGTCCAGGGTTGTCAAGGTGCAACCTAGCGAGTATATAAGAAAGCCAAGTGGTGTGCGCAAAAGCAAATACACATGTACAGAAAATAAATAGAATTACGTGAAAACATGTTTATATATGCATAAAATCATATTTAAATCATACCAATGAAAGTATATGTAATTCATTAACTGTATATGTATAATGTAAAGGTAAGAAAATCAATTATATAATCCAAACAAGGAAACCCTCATCTATATATCATATACCTCACTTCACCATCATCTCGGTATATATAACTAAAGCTGCTGAGAGCTGGGATGTCAGTAATGTTGTCATGTTAAGTAATGTGTGTGGAATCATGATCCTTACAGGAGTTAAGTAAGTAGTACATTTATTATTATTATTATTATTAGGTCTCGCCCTACTAAGATATTTAGGTATGTGCTCTAGCGTCCCAATTCACAATATATCCACATAGGAGTAGTCCGAGGTTGGTTTTTGGAAACTGATGAGAATCAAGATAACATGTTCATACATGCCCGAGACAACTACATCACATGGTTGGGTATGGCCCCCAACCCACGCCGCTAGGCACAAATAGTATCAGGAACAGTAGGATCAGTTTAGGGTGCCATTACACCCCACTGGAACTCCTGTGGTCTCAGGTAGCTCCGATTAGTGTTGAACATCGAGCTATTATGAAGACATACTTATTGAAGTCCATCAGTTTCTCCCTGCCCAGTGTAAGTTATATCTTTATTAGAGATGTTTCAGGATTATTTCCAGTTGAGTTTCACGATATTGATTTATGGAGAAAACAGTAATAGGGAAGATGTGGGATTCTAGAGGTGGCCCCCGAGGATTCTAGAGGTGGCCCCCACCATAAGGACGTGTGATGTGGCACTTTATTCTGCATGGCACTTAGTTCCATACATCATATGAGTATCACGAACAAGTCCTTGTACAGGATTCAGTAATACAGTATTCAGTAATCAGAAATTCAGTAATAACCCTGTAAAAGGAATATCTATGAATCTTGTAGTTAATATATTTAGGATTACGGTACCGAATCAGGAGTATTTGTCTTGAGTCAGAATCCTAGTACCGTATCAAATATTTTTAGCAGGTCTGGTATATAATTAGATAAATGGTATATCCAGTCAAGTCAATAGTCTTATGATACAGTATCAGGATTATCAGATATCAAACAAGCTACAAGCATCCAATGTATCTCAGGAATATTTCATTTCCGATATTTCAAACTCTTCACAATCATGAATATATGATAAAACAGTGTTATAGCAAAGCGCACAAACAAGCGGAGGAAGCAGTGCTGGGGTTAGATCAGCGAACAGTGTTTAGTCACTAAAGCGTCAGGTGAAATTTCGGAACGACTCGGTCTTAATATGTGAGTCTAAAATCCAACAGAGTTCCGCCTTAACGAGTCTAGTTAATAAAGCGTTGAGTGCTTGGTCCCGCTTACCAGGCGTAGCGATCTAAATAGAATTAATCCATTAAAAATGGAATTAATCCGTTAAAACGGAACTAAGCCGTTAAAACCTCAAAGAGGTTAGTTAAGCCCAGAGGTTGTATAAGTATTTGCAGAAGATGTTAGTACCACACGCAAGTAATAAATAATATAATATAACCATCAACACAATCACAGGCTCCATATTGTGCTCCTGAACTGGGTACCCTCTACCTCAAGTCACCATGAAACCCGAAGGTAATGAGTGACCTGCAAAATGGTCTCTCAGATGATATTCCAGAACGAATAGAGCATCCCAGGCATGAACCCCCATCCGCCTACCGCGAAACCCTAATGGTAGTGGGCAGTGGCGCCGGCCTGTTGCCCTTGGATAACCAGGAGGGGTCTCTCAGGACTACGATCTTAGAAGAGAAGTTCATCCTGAGGTCTTTATCTGCAACCTACACCCCTGTGAGTCCAAAATGTCAAAAATACATATAATTACAGAAAATATATTTTAATTCCAGAAAATTATCGAAAATTTCAAAAAATACACAGAAAATTCCTAAATACTCAAAAAATACATATAATAGGTAAAAATTTCTAAATACATAGAAAATTCTAAAAATACATAGATAATTTCTAAATACACAGAAAATACTAAAAATATACAAAAAATTCCTAAAATGCAGGAAATTCATAAACATGTCCAGATAATTTCTAAAAATATAAAAAATTTCTAGAAATGCCCAGAATATTAAATATGTATGTATGTATACAGATATACGTGTGCAAGGGTATATGTGCACATATGCTACAAGGGAAAAGTACTCGCTAAAAAAACACCAAAAAAATTCCCGATATCACGTGCACATGTGGAAGTGAAGAGGCTGCCTAGTGATGGCAGAATCTGTAGGGAGAGAGCAGGGTGTGTGATGTGAATTTTAGAGAGAGAAAATATCAAAAACACGTGCTCTTAGAGATAGAAAGTGGTGTATAACTTTGTGGAGGAGATAAATTTTGAAGTGTGATAAGTTGGAGGTGGTGGAGGAAAGGGAGAAAGCCCTCCCTATAGCTAGCGACCTGGACAAGGAAGTGAGGAAGAGAGAGAGAGAAATGAGGAGAGAGAATGATAAGGAGGAGAGAGATTATTCTATTTGGGGTATTTTTAAATATAAGAAAAATATGATAAAATTTTGGAATATAGAGGGAAGTGAGGAAAGGCTAGTGAAGGTAGCTGGCCATGGTGGATGAGTGTGTGGAGTGAGAAAGTGTAGAGAAAATTTGTGAGGAGGAGAAAAAAAGTTAGGGTTTTGAGTTTTTTTAGTGAGAGATAATATTAGGGAAAAATGGGGATGCTTGTGGAGGCCTATAAAACACTTTAGAGTGTTAGAAAGCCATCCATGGTGTTATAGTAATTTTAGGGAATTTTTAGAATGGATTTTGGGGTAGTTTAGGAGAGAGAATCATGTGTTTTGGTAAGGGGTATGGGGTAAATCCGGGCTTGAGTTGAAGGAGATAAGGGAAAAATTATTCTGAGGGAAGCTTAGGGATGAAGCCAAGTGAGATGGCTTCTTGTGGAAGCTTGGAAGAGTGTAGAAAAAAGGAGAAAAGAAAAGAAAAAGAAAAGGAGGGAAAATTAGAAATGCAAATATGTAATTGTTGGGGGTTTGTGTATAAATGTCCCATAAGAAAATAATATAAAAATACAAATGAAGAAAATTAGGAAAGAAATGAATTTAGAAAAGAAAGAAAAGGAAAAATAGGAGGAGAGAGAAATATTTAATTAAATAATTATTTAAAAAGAAAAATTATGAAATCTCTAGGGTAGAAATTGGTGCCAGTTCAGAGTCTCGTGCAAAAATTTCGGGTCAAACAGAAGAAATTACGTATATGAAATGACACGTACACAATCAAAACATCGAAACCCGTAAAAGGATACATATACAGATTTTTTGGTATTACAATTATCTTCTCTGATTTGTTCCATTTATTTGGATAGAGTTGCTTCTAAACCTCTGTAATTGAGTAGATCTTTATTGATTTGTTTGAGCTTTTAAAACTCCAGATTTAGTTGGATAAACTTGTCTGTTTCTCTTTTTTCTCCATTAATTACCCTACATACTATTAGACATTAAAACGAATTAAATAATAGAGTTTTATTACAAAATAAATGGGAAAATGTGACACATGTGACACTAAATATGCAATGTACTTGTACAATCATAACTACGGAGGCCCAGTATATGGCCATAATAGAGGCTATGAAGGAGGCAATTTGACTCCAAGGGTTGCTTGATGACTTGGAGATTGATCAGGATCTGTTGAAGATCAATTGTGATAGCATGAGTGTTATTTATTTGGCAAAAATTCAGGTTCATATAAAAGAGAATCCTACTGATATGCTTACCAAGATTGTTCCGGGAGTGAAGTTTGCACATTGTAAAGAGTTACTCCATATCCTTCCATTTGTCTGAGCTCAGTGGAGTTGTTTGGGTAAACTACGTGTGGCTTGATCCCAATGAGCATGGGTACGTAGGCAACCACAATAATGCAGCCAATTGGAGTCGACATGGTGCTATGTTATGTTCGGCTCAAATTTGAGAAATCTTCACCGAGGTGAAAAATTGTTGGGAGAGAGAATAAAATCTTGCTAATAGAGTTTTAAACTCTGTTGGAGTTTAGGCAAAAATTAATGCAATCAATGATGTCGAATATGAAAGCGTATCAGTTGTATCAATGGTGGATTGCACAGGAGGAACCCAGCCTAGTCGACTAATATTGGGCCTAGTCGACTAATGATTGGATACAGAGAGTTGACAAATCTGTTTCACTACAGACTAGTTGACTAATACATGCATTAGTCGACTAATAGGAGTAATTAGTCGACTTATAGTCGACTAATGTGGATGCGCGACTGTTTCCAAATCTGATTCAGAATTCATTTCTGATCCGAATTCGGTGTTTCTGGTTTCCTTTTCTTCATGGCTTCTTTAGTTATATAAAGATGGGTATTGTCCTAATATTTGTAACCTGTAATTGATTGATTCAATAAGAACTCTCTCCCCTTCTGCCCCGAGAACGTAGGCAAATTGCTGAACCTCGTTAAATCTTGTGTTTTCTCTTTCTTTTCTTTATTTACTTGTTCGTGTGATTGGTGACTATTTTCTTGTGTTATTGTTCTCTGTTGCTTGGATTCCAACACAGTAGGTTCGGCATCTACCACAAAAGAGAGAATTCACGTTAAATGGTCACGCCTCTGCTAAGCAGCGTGTGGAATAAGCGAGAGTAGACCCTTTTGGATATAATAATAAATATCATCTCCATCACTATCATCCCACCATCATCAGTAACCCAGTTTAAGAAATTAAATTGTGTACATTATTCATTAGAGCAATGCTTAAATATATAGCCATTGCAATTACGTAATAAGAAAGCTTTTATTCTTAATACAAGTAGTATTATAGTTTTAATCCTAATACAAATTTTTAACACCCCTTCACCACTATAAAAGAAAATTTGTAAGTTTGAGTGAAAGAAAAAAGAAAAATAATCTGAAATATCTGCTGAAAAATCTAAAAGTTAAAGTAGATCCCACATGATACTTTTTGAAAACTGATAAAAAAAAACTTGTATTCTTGAACACCCACTGACAAACTCACAATAGATATAGTTTGGATGAGTGTGGACGATGATAAAAGATGTTGAACAATTGAGATCATCTTTTGAAGGAGAGATGGATTCCGATTATGACAAACACTTTCTAAAAATTAATCAAATCACTTTTTGAAAGTCAACCTAAATCTCTTTCGTATGGCAAGATGGGCTTTGAGATTCTTTGAGATTGTAACTCTCTTTAGAATACATATGGTAGACTTCAAAATCCATAGAGTGCCTCTTTCGCGTGATATGAGGTGGCATTGAAACACTGCCATTTCTATAAATGGAAAAGGTTACTGGTTAGAGGAGAGGAGATAGATGGATTTTGAGGGACCCCAAACTCAACATAAGAGGTGTTTTTGAAAGATCATCAAACTCGCAGGAAGAAGAGGATACTGATCTAAAGAGAGAAGGGACGATGAGTTACAAGAAGAGACGGTCAGTGGAGAGAAGGCGGTCACCATTGAGAGGGAGAGGTATTTCATGATCTCGTGAATAGGACTGAACAAGACTCTTGGTCGAAGTTGTTGACAAAAGGAGGAGCAGTTCATGCTGGCAACCTAGATAGAGAGAAAAAAAATCTAGTGATGACAGAAGCATCGATTGGTTTGGAGGTAACACTGATGCAGGATGAAGAAGCAAACGATGCCGGTTAGCTCTTATTCTAGCGTCAACGAACCCTGGAGGGAACCTTCAGGTAGGAACATACTCGAATCCACGAGTAGTTTACTCAAATCCACGATCAAGGATAGACAACTCGAATCCACGAGTAATAGAAGAGATAAACTCAAAGTTTATTGATCAAATTGAATAATTGTTGAATCTAGAACAAAGAAGGGTAAATTGCGCAAAATACCCATGTACTATTGGGGTTGTTGTGTCAAACCCCCCTATACTATGGAAACCTGCACATTACCCCCTGGGGGCTGACGTCGTCCACTATTCTGTCAACTGGGGTCACGTGCATGTCAGTGACCCCATTAATCTCATCAGCCACTTTAATTAAGCAATAACCACTCATTATCCTACCTAATATCTCTTTTTAATTACTTAATTAAACAAATTTATGAGATTAAAGGGGTCACATGATGTTCACGTGACCCCAGTTAATGGAATAGTAGACGGTGTCAAGCCCCAGGGGGCAATGTGTAGGTTTTCATAGTATAGGGGGTTTGGCGCAACAATGCCAATAGTACAGGGGTATTTTGCATAATTTACCCAACAAAAAATACAATGGTTTTTTTATAGGTTTACCAAAAAAACTACTCCAACTTGAAAAGTATAACCTATTTTAAAAGAAAACAAAAAAGAATTAAAAGAGTCGTAATCCTTTTAGAAAAACTAATTCTAATCATAAGAGAATAAAATAAAAATAAATTTAAACAATTCTTTTAGGTTTCCGATTTAAAGAAGCCTTTAGAAATTCTTATCCCTTCAGGATTCAACTAGAAGCAATCTAAAAATTCTGTTGTTTGTTACCCTGCTCTCTTACATCAGTCCCTCCCTCTTCAGAGGAACTCGCCCTCGAGTTCCAATCAAACCATTAACGATGCCATCTTTTACAAATTCTGCTTGAGAAAAAGTGTGATCCCAAAATCTTGATCTGCCTCGAAGAGCTTCCAGCATGCAATTGACGATAGAACTTGGCACACCGTGTAGAACACCCATAGTCATCTTACACAGAATAAAGGGCATCACCTTAAAAAATCTGAATCTTTTTCACTTGTAACTCGACAAGTCGTACATCTCCTTATAGAGGTTACTTCATGTCAACCGCATCACAAGCAACAATATCTTGATAATATTTTCCAATTGAAATAGTAATATGATATAGATCTGTTACCTTGATGGAGGGCCTTTTTAATCCACCCAATAGTGTAAGGGTGAGGGTGTGATTCCGTCCTAGTTTCAAGTAGTCCATCAATGCACTAGAAATGATGTTCTCGTAACTTCATTGTCGAGGATGAGGTTGCACACCTTATTTTTGCTTGAGCACCTTGAGTAGAAGATTTGATGTTACTGCGTAGTGTCAAGGTTTTTTTAGTCGCACTGCAATATTTGAACAACACAAGTTGTAAATTCGTTGATGGTTATAAGGGTGTACAGTAACGGTGGTTGTTGTAGTGGATGTGAGGGCGGAGTTAGTGGAAAAAGATTAGTTGACGGATGATATGGTGGTGGTCGCAGTGGTGGATGTGAAGGTGGAGGTGGTGGAGGAAAACTGATTGATGAACGATCACATCCGCTTCGGTACGTACTATCGGTTAGAGTTCGATCATCGATCTTGAGAGACAGCTTCTTGAGTTCTTGGACTGTTCTGCTCAAGGTTGATTCAAGAGCGCTGATCCTCCCTCCAACAGTGTTCATCCTTGCAGAGAGGCCTTACAATCCATTGTCGTCTCCTATCATCGTCGAAAAGTTGTCGAAACTCTTATACCAATTGACGCGGGATGCGGAAGCGAACAACGCCAGTTAGATTTCGTTCTAGCGCCAATGAACCCTGGAGGGAACCTTCAGGTAGGTATGTACTCGAATTCATGAGTAATTTACTCGAATCCACGAGTAAGGATAGGCAACTCGAATCCATGAGAAATAGAAGAGATAAAACTCAAAGTTTATTGATCAAATTGAATAATTGTTGAATTAAATAGAATATAATAACATTTTATAGACTTACAAAAAGAGTACCACTACTTGAAAACTATAATATATTTTTAAAAGAAAACAAAAAAATTAAAAGAGTCCTAATTTTTTTCGGAAAACTAATTCTAATCCTAAGAGAATAAAATAAAATAAACTTAAAGAATTCCTTTAAGTTTCTTAATTAAAGAAGCCTTTAAGAATTCTTGTCTCTTCAAGAATCTAACTGAAAATCATGTTGATCGTTGTCATGCTCTCATGCATCAAACAGTGACTTGAAGATGAATCCACGAGGACCTTAGGGACCCAGGGTCAGCAATGAGATTGCCAATAGAGAGGTCGCAAAAGATGACACTCTGCTAGATCAGCAGGAAAGAGAAGCGGATCGCCGATCGAAGAGGAAGCTAACTAAAAATTAGAGACGAAGACAAGAAGAAAGAAGATGATGGGTTCTCCAACAGAAAAGAAGAAAGAAGAAGATGATGCTTTCTTGATCAGTAAAGTCGGCTCTTTCGACAAGGATGGGCAGAGTCCAAATTGAGCGTCCCAGAACCCAAAAAAAAAAAGTCACCCACAATACTTGAGAAGCCGCAACCATCTGTAACCTGTTTAAGATCCTTGTGCTCTATCGACTGAGATAGAATATCTTCTTGACAAGATCAAGCCAGTGACTAATATATCTATTCGATTAGGTCAGTGGCGTGTTGGAGAGAACTCGACGAAGGATGAGCAGTTGCTCGAGCAGATGGAGCAACTTGCCGGGCAAGGTACGCTCAAGACAAAGAAATAGAGAGAGGTGGTCTTAAATTTTGACAGAGAAAACCAGAACTGGTGTTCGGCACACGTTGTGTGAGCGTGGCTACGCAGGCTCGAGAACACTTGGGACTTGGGAGTGATCAACTGATATCATTTTAAATCAGTTTTACAATTGAATTGTGTATATTATTCACAAGGGTAATACTTAAATATAGCCATTATAATGTAATTATAAAAAAACTTCTATTCCTAATTCAACTAGTATTATAGTCCTAATATTAATACTATTCTCTACCAATAGCAGGAAGAAAAAGAACAACAAAAGGAATAACTTTTGTTAGAAGAGGAGGGGAAAAAAAAAGAGGGGGTGGGGGTGGGGGAGACTTTGGCAAAATTATTTCTTTTAATTTTTACTTTGCAACAAGTAGTGATTAGAAGATTAAAAGAAATACAGTGTTCTATTAATTTGTTCATTTCGTTTTCGTAAATTAAGGCTATTAATTGAGCATATAAAAACTAATACCAACATCCCAATGAACATATGATATGATAGTACCTATGTCCACTGCATGTTGCAATTTTTTAGGATTGATCTTGCAGTCTTTTTCACATTTTGAAAACATGCAAAAAAAAGAAAATAAAAGTTTTTTTTAGATATATACTCCTCAAATCTATCATGTTTTAAAAAAAAAAAAAAAAAAAAAAAAAACTCTCTAAATCATTGATATTTTGCTAAATTCCCTCTCAAAATTTTAAGGCTAAGAAATTTAATCCTCACATTAGAGTTTGGACAGAATAAAGGTTTGATGTCTATTATATCCTCCTCCATTCATCTACATCATTATTATCATTGTTAAGAGTAATAATTATAAGTGTGTAGCACAAATTAGGGTAGTATTGTAATTCTTTAAGCTATCCACATTTAAGGAAAAGGCATCAAGCCGTCTATTTTCTACAATCTAACATTGTATCAAAGTCATATCTCGAAAAAAATTCCGCCACCAAAATCTTCTTCTATTGATGTCATCCTCACACCATCAACGAGCTAACGCTAAACTGTGCTCATAGAGTCGCGCGCAATGCCGGCCATCACTCCCAAGAGCCACACCTCCAAAATTCTCTTCATCGAGTCAACTCACCGACGTCTCAACTAATTGAGTTGACTCGAATATTTTGCAGCAGATCAGATCCGCATCAGTTGTCGACCTCTGCGATTTCTCCCAACTTTGACGGCTGCAACAACCTCCGCGAGATAACTGATACAATCCGCTACCATCAACCTGAATTTGAAGACGATTGTTCGTCTACTTCTTTACTCCTTTCTGCAACAGTGACCCAGCTGCTCCCAATTGCAACAGATCCGATTGAAGTAGCTCCCACAACCGAGTACCTATAAATCCTCTCAGATTTGATCCAATCTCGCCCTGCATCTCGTTTGCAACCCGCGCTTTCCTCTTCCTCATTGGCCTAGAGCTTGACTTCAGTGCCATCGCCGTTGTCAACATCTCCCTTCCCTTCATCATGGGTATCAGCACCTTTGTTACTGGCGCTCATCAAATTCAAACTCGGCAGATCTTCCAGGATCTTGTCTTGTAATATCCCCTAGCTAATATACTATGATAATATTTTAGTTATTATTTGAATTAACTATTATTCATTGTTGTTGATTAATTTACATGATATGTGTGCAAGTACATATGTATAGATATACTGTATATATGTTTATGATTTGTGCCCATACAAATATGTGTGCTTATAAGCATATGTATGCATTATCCATGACATATTATTTTTATCATTATTATTATCATGAGTGTGACTAATATCTTGTTATTTTCCTTTCATTTTTTTTCCTCAAGCCCATTGGCTTCAATCTTTGTCTCTTTTATTTCCTTCTTTTCATGTTTCCTAGCCTAAGCTAGAAGCCCAACATTTGAGCCGATCTCTTTTTTCTTCTTATTTCCTTTTTCCATTTTTCCTCAACCCATTATCTTGAGCCCATGTCCATTACTCTAGTTCAAACCCACCAACCCAATCCCCATAATCCGAAACCCGTTAACCATAATTCAAATCCCAACCAAATCCTATATCCCAATAAATCTCAAATCCTAACAACCCAATCTTAAAACTCCTAAGTAATCATAAAATCCTAATCAAACCCTTCATAACTTTATCTTCCCCTCCTACAACCTACCGCCGTCCCCACTCCAACAGCGGCCGCAGCAAGTCACACCATACACATGGTGGGGGCCACCTCTAGAATCCATTCCCCTCAGAGCAAAGTGCCACATGGAGCAAAGTGTCACATCACACACGTGGTGGGGGCCACCTCTTGAATCTGTGGGGGCCACCTCTTGAATCTGTAGGACTACCTCCTGCCTGTGCCGCCTGGTGTTAGCGTGATAAGTATTCTCAGTGCATATTAACATCCACACGTAGATAACGCCATGAGCATATGTTATTTGGTCTCTCCCCTATTCGAATAATGGTACCCGCATATTGGAGTTCGCATGAGTTCTGCTGGAAGTGCGGGCTCCAGTGTGAACTGTCGGTATTGTGGGACGCCGGTGGGAAAGGGACAAGAATAACAAAGGACAATAATGATTATTATTGAAGAACTCAAATGCAATACATTCATATTCTCTGATTATAATAATAAATCATTTAATCAGGTGCTATACCCTAAATTGATACCCTGCCTTATTGTACACATGATCAGATTATATACAAGACTAGTGACATGCTAGGTTACACATCTAGACATTAGTCGTTTCCCGTTATCATGACATCAGTTGTTGTTTACAGTTGTTTTACTTGTCTTTTATCTGCACGCTTATTCATATTATTGTTATTCAGTTGCTTGTTTATCATATTATTTAGTTATCTTATGTCTGCAGTTATTCTGGTTATTATGTTATGCACATTGTTTATATGCACGAGTTCTCCTCTTTACACACACACACACTCACCAGGTCGCCTTCTGACGACCCTAGATTTGCACGTCCAGATATTGGACGCTTTGTTTCTATTGTGCAGGTGTTCGAGGAGACGGTACGCTTCGTGAAGAGCTGGAGCTTCTCCCTATTCGATTCCGGTATTCTTATCTTTCTTATCTTCATATTATTTCCTGATTCTCGTTATATCAGATTCATTTGTTATTCTAGTTCTTTATTCATATGATATCATGCGTGGATGCTTATATGTATTATTGCAGTGATCGTTGACTCATTATAGTATAAATTTATAACTTGTTTCGGGTTACTTAAGGCTTAGCGCATATACGTGAGGTATTTTCTTTGCATATATGCGTCGCAGACTCTCGTCGCGACTCCGTTTCCATGTATTTTGGGAAGCGGGGCGTGACAGGGTTCTTTTGGTATTAGAGCCAGGTTTCGACATGAAACAGACTTGATTCTTACCGGTAACTTGAACGAGTTATAACTACACTGCAATATACATATAGGATTCACACGATGATATTGAGTCCACTTGAGAATTGACTGTCCTCCTTCTTTGAAAATTCATCTCTTTGATCTTTCAATCTCTCTGATCACATCTCTCCTTTAGAGTAATCTTGGTTCCATCTTGATTCCTATTCCTCTTGTCGATTCTATTTTCTGATTATGTTTCTTGAAATTGGTCATCCATATTGAAGCTGGTAGCAGAGATCAGAGCGCACAGCGGAATCGTGGTGTCTCAGCGAAGCGAGTTGAAGCTTGTTTGTTTCTCTCTTGACTTTGATTCTTTTATCATTCCCTACTTTATTGAAATTTCGAGGACGAAATTTTTATAAGGTGGGTAGAATGTAATATCCCCTAGCTAATATACTATGATAATATTTTAATTATTATTTGAATTAACTATTATTCATTGTTGTTGATTAATTTACATGATATGTGTGCAAGCACATATGTATAGATATACTGTATATATGTTTATGATTTGTGCCCATACAAATATGTGTGCTTATAAGCATATGTATGCATTATCCATGACATATTATTTTTATCATTATTATTATCATGAGTGTGACTAATATCTTGTTATTTTCCTTTCATTTTTTTTCCTCAAGCCCATTGGCTTCTATCTTTGTCTCTTTTATTTCCTTCTTTTCATGTTTCCTAGCCCAACCTAGAAGCCCAACATTTGAGCCGATCTCTCTTTTCTTCTTATTTCCTTTTTTCATTTTTCCTCAACCCATTATCTTGAGCCCATGTCCATTACTCTAGTTCAAACCCACCAACCCAATCCCCATAATCCGAAACCCGTTAACCATAATTCAAATTCCAACCAAATCCTATATCCCAATAAATCTCAAATCCTAACAACCCAATCTTAAAACTCCTAAGTAATCATAAAATCCTAATCAAACCCTTCATAACTTTATCTTCCCCTCCTACAACCTGCCGCCGTCCCCACTCCAACAGCGGCTGCAGCAAGTCACATCATACACGTGGTGGGGGCCACCTCTAGAATCCATTCCCCTCAGAGCAAAGTGCCACATGGAGCAAAGTGTCACACCACACACGTAGTGGGGGCCACCTCTTGAATCTGTGGGGGCCACCTTTTGAATCTGTAGGGCTACCTCCTGCCTGTGCCGCCTGGTGTTAGCGTGATAAGCATTCTCAGTGCATATTAACATCCACACGTAGATAACGCCATGAGCATATGTTATTTGGTCTCTCCCCTATTCGAATAATGGTACCCGCATATTGGAGTTCGGATGAGTTCTACTGGAAGTGCGGGCTCCAGTGTGAACTGTCGGTGTTGTGGGACGCCGGTAGGAAAGGGACAAGAATAACAAAGGACAATAATGATTATTATTGAAGAACTCAAATGCAATACATTCATATTCTCCGATTATAATAATAAATCATTTAATCAGGTGCTATGCCCTAAATTGATACCCTGCCTTATTGTACACATGACCAGATTATATACAAGACTAGTGACATGCTAGGTTACACATCTAGACATTAGTCGTTTCCCGTTATCATGACATCAGTTGTTGTTTACAGTTGTTTTACTTGTCTTTTATCTGCACGCTTATTCATGTTATTGTTATTCAGTTGCTTGTTTATCATGTTATTTAGTTATCTTATGTCTGCAGTTATTCTGGTTATTATGTTATGCACATTGTTTATATGCACGAGTTCTCCTCTTTACACACACACTCACCAGGTCGCCTTCTGACGACCCTAGATTTGCACGTCCAGATATTGGACGCTTTGTTTCTATTGTGCAGGTGTTCGGGGAGACGGTACGCTTCGTGAAGAGCTGGAGCTTCTCCCTATTCGATTCCAGTATTCTTATCTTTCTTGTCTTCATATTATTTCCTGATTCTCGTTATATCAGATTCATTTGTTATTCCAGTTCTTTACTCATATGATATCATGCGTGGATGCTTATATGTATTATTGCAGTGATCGTTGACTCATTATAGTATAAATTTATAACTTATTTCGGGTTACTTAAGGCTTAGCGCATATACGTGAGGTATTTTCTTTGCGTATATGCGTCGCCGACTCTCGTCGCGACTCCGTTTCCATGTATTTTAGGAAGCGGGGCGTGACATGTCTTCCTCATCCACTTCTGGCTAAAGGAAGGGGGCACAAATTACACTGGCCTACTATTTCTTGAAAGGGAGGGGTGGGGGCACGTGCCCCACTTTGCCCCCCTCTCCCTCCGCCCCTGACCCTAGGTTTCACTAATCAGGGTGGGTAAGATGTGTGTGTGTGTGTGGGCGTGGGAGGGTTTTTGGGGGGTTGGATTTCACTAATCAGGGTGCAACCAGAACCAGCTGTCGACGAGCACCCACCTACACAGATACTTGCCTGGCTTTCAATGTCAAAAATGAACAATATTGCCCAATCTTCCGTAATCATTTTTCGAAGCATACAATAATCCAAAAGGTGGTTACAGAATACATAATAAAGCTTCATAACAGACATCAAAAAGAAAAACCTACAGGAAATAAGAATCTTATTATTAGAAGACATAGCAATCGAGTACAGAAAGTCTATAGTAACATGTTTATTTCTATTAGTTCTCTACACTAAACAAGACCAATGAATCACTAATCTAATTTTACACAAGTATAACGGATGTTCCTCTGCTCTAGCTTTATTCAGACACGACACTGCTACAAGTTTACAAAACTTACCCTTGCATCATACATTTCTGGTCACATACAAATTCTTTGTACAGTGAAGATGTCTGTCCAATCCACATCTCACCTGTGAGCAGAATGGTGGGGCATCGGATAGGTCATCGGAGGGAGGCTCATTGGGGCACCGGGAAGTACAGTACCAGCAACAGGAGCCCGGACACCATAGGCCATATGGGGTCCCGGAGGAACTGGAAGAGTAACTGGAGTGCCAACTGCAGAGACTAAAGGTCCACCAACTGGCTGCCCGATAGTAGTACCAAAGGCAATGACCCCAGGTGGTGGTCCAGGTAAAGGCTGAGAAGATGGTTTGGCAGGCTTCCCGCCTGCCATTGCCACTGCCCCATTGCCTTGGCCGGTGATTGGTCCTTGCGGTGCCGAGATATCTCCATTGTTTCCCACACTGGTAATGTCATGAATGCTGGCACGCCTTCGGTCCTTATTCATCGAGTTCAGACGGATAAAGTACTTTTGGGCATGGCTCGCAACCTGCGTTGGTGTTCTCGATATCACAAAGTTTCTGGATATGCTCCGCCAATCACCTTTCCCATACTTGTCCAGACCAAGAAGAAATAACCTGTCAACAAAAATCTGATACAGTTTATGCTACGTGGTTTTCAATCTCCAAATGATGGACGAGATTATAAAACAAGTTGCTCGGATTATCTAACTCTTTCCAGAGTATACCCACTTTACACATTTTTACTGATTATATTTTCTCAGCCAGTGGACACAATTTGATTAACTTTTGTTGTAGACATATAATGAGAGATTTTTATTCAGCAGACATCCTCAGATTTGTTGCCTAAACCTAGAAGACAAGTGAGACTGAGAATATGCACAAGCTAGATTTTATGATTACAGGAAGATCGTATGTAAAAAAAAAAAAAAAAAAGCAAGCAAATAGAAAACTATAGTTGACATACAGGACAGCTGCATTCAAAATCAAGGACCAAAACTACTCAACTTGATTTATACATCCTAAAACGCACTGGATTTGATATTGGTCAAGCATGAAACGAGTTTGTATGTATATATATATATATATATATATATATATATATATATATATATATATATATATATATAGACTTGTATCCTTTCAAAAGGATTTGATCCCGAATCCTTATATATATATATATATATATATATATATATATATATATATATATAGACTGTATCCTTTCAAAAGGATTTGATCCCGAATCCTTCCCACTCAAATTCAACCCTCCAACATTTGAATACAAGATCCACTCCGTTGAAGTTGATCTATACTATTTTAAGTATCTATAAACCAAAAATCAAGTGTTTTAAATACTTTTTGCCCATCCATCAAGTAGGGGAAAAATGAACGGCCTAAATAGTGAGTTGGTTAGTTTAACGGTGTAGAACATTTGAAATCTAACAAAAATTAGTTTATAGGGGTTTTTAAATGTTTAGATCATAATGAAATGGCCGGATCGAGAATTTGTATGTCTAAAGACATAGATCTAACCAACTCACTACTTTCGGCCGTCCATTTTGCGTCGCTTGATGGATGGGCAAAAAGTATTTAAAACGCTTGATTTTTGGTTATAGATACTTGAAATAGTATAGATCAACTTCAACGGAGTGGATCTTGTATTCGAATGTTTGAGGATTGAATTTGAGTGGGAAGGATCCGGGATCAAATCCTTTGAAAGGATACAAGTCTATCTCTATATCTATATATATATATATATATATATATATATATATATATATATATATATATAGAGAGAGAGAGAGAAATGTAAATCAGCTGACACAGGAGGCAACTCCCTCCTATGTCGCACTCAAAAATCAATTTCCCGAGTGAATTTTCAAGATCCGACCGCACATTATCATCTTCATACTTTAAGATATACACATATAAAAAATCAAGTGATTTGAAGTTTGTTTACTCCATTTTCTTTGCGTTCAAACATTAACGGTTTTTTAACAATAGAACAAAATGGAACGATTAGATCAATAAGTAAACGAACTTCAAATCAGTTGATTTTTTATATATGTATATCTTAGAATATGAAGATGATAATGTGCGATCGGATCTTGAAAATTCACTCGGAAAATACGATTTTTGAGTGCGACATAGGAGGGAGTTACCTCCTGTGTCAGCTGATTTACATTTCTCTCATATATATATATATGTAGATAAGAGAGAGAGACTTGGCTACTTCTGGAAAGATTCGAGCAAGAATCATTCTCACTCAAATTCATTGTTACGGCATTTAAATACATCATCCACTCCGTTGAAGTGATTTACATCATTTAAAGTAACTAAAACACAAAAATGAAGTGCCATATATAGATAGAGAGATATAGACTTGTGTCATTCCGGAAGAATTCGAGACTGAATCATCCCCACTCAAATACAGCTCTACGACATCCGAATGTAAGATCCATTCTGTTGCAGTTGATCTACATTATTTCAAGTAAATAAAAATCAACAATCATTCTTTTTGAATATTTTTTTCCATTCATCAAGTAGGCACAAAATTGACGGTCGAAAATAACATATTGCTAAGATTTACGTCTTTAAACATACAAGTTCTCGATCCGACCATCTCACCATGATCTAAACACTTAAAAATCCACACATACCAATTTTTGTTAGAATTCAAAAATTCTGGACTGTTAAACTAACCAACTCACTATTTCGACCATCCATTTTGTGCCTACTTAATGGATGGGCAAAAAGTATTAAAAATATATAACTTTTTATTTATAATTATTTGAAATAATATAGATCAACTTCAAAGAAGTAGATCTTGCATTCGAATGTCGTTGAGTTGGATATGAGTGGGAAAGATTTAGCCTCGAATCCTTCTGGAATGATACAAGTCCTCTCTCTGTCTACACACACTTGGCTACTTCTGAAAATCTTTGAGCATGAATCATTCCCACTCAAATTCAATGTTATGACGTTCAAATCCATCCGTTGAAGTGATTTACATCATTTAAAGTAACTAAAACACAAAAATTAAATATTTTATAGTTTTTTTCATACATCAAGTAGATACAAAATAGACGACTAAAAGTAGCATATTAGTTAGATCTATGACTTTAGACATAAAAGTCTCAATCTGACCATTAGATCATGATTTAAACATTTAAAAAATCTCACACACCAATTTTTGTTTGATTTCAAATATTCTACACCGTTAAACTATCAACTCACTATCTCAGTCATTCAATTGGTGCCTACTCGAATAAGCAAAAAATATTCAAAACACTTGATTTTTGATTTTTAATTACTTTAAATAATTTAGATCAACTTCAACGGAGTGAATCTTGTATTTAAATGTCGTAACATTAAATTTGAGTGAGAAAGATTCGTGCGTAATTTCCTCTAAAAGTAGCCAATCTCTCTCTCTCTATATATGTATATATAGAGTAATGATCCGGTGAGAAAGCTAACTTACGTGAGAAGATGAGAATAGCGCACAAGAACCGTTCGATTATCTTTTTGGTGACTGAGATTAGATTTGAAGAAAATAAAATTAAAACCCAAAAACTAAATTAGTCAACACAAAAACTAATCCCAACCACCAAAAAGTTAATATGAAGGCTCGTGTGCTCCCTTCTCATCTTCTCACGTAAGCTAACTTTCTCACCGGATCAGTAATACACACACTTGTGTCATTCCAAAAGGATTCGAGGTTGAATCCTTCTCACTCAAATTCAACCCTACGACATTTGAATGCAAGATTCACTTCATTGAAGTTGATCTACATTATTTCATGCAACTAGAAACTAAAAATCATGTATTTTGAATATTTTTTGTCCATCCATCAAGTAGGCACAAAATGGATGGCCAAAATAATGAGTTGGTTAGTTTAATGATGTAGAATATTTGAAATCTAATAAAAATTGATTTGAGGATTTTTTAAGTCTTTAGATCATGATGAAATGGTCAGATCGAGAATTTGTATGTCTAAAGACATAGATATAACAATATGCTATTTTCGACTGCTATTTTGCGCCTACTTGATGGATGGGTAAAAAGTATTCAAAATACATGATTTTTTATTTTTAGTTACTAAAAATAATGTAGATCAACTTCAACAAAATGAATCTTGTATTCAGATATCGTAGGGTTATATTTGAGCGAAAAGGATTCAGTTTTAAATCCTTCCGAAATGACACAAGTGTGTGTGTATTTCGGTTCTGATTTATCAAAATAAAAATCATAAATTTGATTAGATGGCAACCTGTAAATCTGCTTGGAGAGGTTGAGCTACTTTCGAGATTCCCAAAGCTTGAGAATTCTAAGACTTGGTTATAAATATATAAAATCAAAATTACATAGATACTCTCAATCTAAAACCAATAAAACATGATTTTTCTAGAAAATTTCATTATCAGTAGATTCTTTTGAGTAAAAACAACCTGGAATCAAAGTTTGACAAGAAAAAATGCAATCACTATGAGTATCAGAGTTAGGGCTTAAAAAATTGATTTTTCTTTATAATAATGTCATTTAAAATTGAGAATGATGTTCATTTTAAACACAAAGAGACAATTAAGTAATTTTGGAAGTTTTGCAGTGCAGCTATGTAAGATTTTAAAAAATAAATGTCTACAGTGATCAGAGCTATAAGAATAAAAGAAACTCCACTCTGAATACTGAAAAAGATTGGTTAACACGCACGGATTGGGTCCTATTAGAACATTGATAACTTTATAAACCTAACAGCCCTAGCGCAGAGAGTTACCATCGAAGAAGCATAGAAAGTTATGGATGTATGGGACTGGCCTAGTTCACAAAAACTTTCAATGAGATTTTAAATTCTGGGAAAATACTTGACGACCAACGGAAATTGTTTTTGTTCCAACCACCAAAAGGAACGGGATTTTGAAATTTGATATGGCGAGCATGGAGTTAAATACGAGTAGTATACAATTGAAAGACATTACCCAGAATTTAGTGTAGTTGCATCAAACATGAGCTAAATCAGCCTATTTATTAACCTCTACATACAGAAATTATTGTGCGCAGTGGAGACCTTGGTGATATGACAATGCTTACAAAAAAAAAAAATATATTATAGAGCAAACTAGCAATACCAAAATAAAAGAGTAAAACAATAACAAGAGATTTAACGCAGTTCGATCTAAACTTGGCCTACTTCCGCGGGAAGAGAACTTGAGAGTTTTATTAATAAACTTGGTACAATAGATATCTAATATTCCCCTTAATCTCACAAGAGTATTCACCTTCCCTTGAATCTACACCTAGATTATAACAATATACCCTCTCTATGCACCATCACCTCTCTCTCTCTCTTTCTTGACTTACTTTCCTTACTTTTCAGCTTTTTCTCCTTAATTACAATGTTAGGTTATAACTTTTATTTATAGGACTTTATAAAACAAATCCTATTCAGGTCATGAGATGATCTTGGTCATTGGATGCTTGAAATTTTTTTCTTTATCTAGATGAATTTTAGACCCTCAAACATTAGAAACAAACCTTCATTGAATAGAAACTGATTTCTATTCGTACTCCAACCAGAAAGAGAAACCTACTTGCATAAAATCCGAAATAAAAACGGATTCGTGCATCAGATCAGTCGACTTGATCCTACAGACTAGTCGACTTTACCTTCATGAGTAGACTTATAATAACTATAAGTCGACTACTGTAATCACCCCACTTTCTGTTGTGCATATCAGTGACTAGTATAGTCGATTAGTCAACTAATGATGCATGTTAGTCGATTATTTTAGAATTTTGTCTTGTTTTCAAGAGGAGATAATGGTCCAAGAAGATCCAATCAAGTTGGAGAAGATGATGGCTTGAAGCGGAAGAAGCAAACCAAGTTGATGCGGATTAATTGACTTATAAGTTGTATAAGTCGACTAACACACAAGAACGAACAGTCGACTAGCAATCGACTAGGGCAGATACAGAAGTAGAAACAGAGGAAGTATTATACAGTAGTCGACTATATAGTTTATAAGTCGACTAATGACAGGGATTATTCAACTAATCATCAGGATAAGTCGAGTAATCGAGGCATTTCTTGAAGCAGAATCAGTTTTCTTTTCAGGCTCTGGTTTCCTTTTCTGGTGGAGTACAAATAGGATTTAGTTTCTATTCAATGAAGATTTGTTTCTAAAGATTAAATGGTCTAAAATTCTTCTAAATCAAGGAGATCAACTCCTAATAGGAATGATCAAGATTCTTCAATCATCCCATGGCTAAGATCATCTCACAGTCTAAATAGAAATGTATTGTAAAATCATATAAATAATAGTTGTAACCCAACATTGTAAATTAATCTCAAACAAAAAAGATCAGAAGTCAAGAAAGACAGGAGCAAGGTGAAGGTGCATAGAGAGGGTACACTCTTGTAATCTAGGTCTAGATTCAAAGGAAAGTGAATACTCTTGTTGCATCAAAAGGAAAGTTAGATCTCTTTGTATCAAGTTTATTAATAAACCTCTCTCAAGTTCTCCTCGTGGACGTAGGCCAAGTTTGGGCCGAATCACATTAAATTTTCATGTTATTTTTATTACTCTTTTGTCTAGGTATTGTTAGTTTGCTTTACAATAGTTTTCCTTTTGTAAATATAATCATATTGTCAAGTTCTGCAAACGTCGATCCTAAGAGTAACAATTGGTATCATAGTGCCGACTTGTTACAACAATAGGTATCAGAGCATATCAATTTTGCTACAATTAGTATCAGAGCTAAAGGTTGACGAAAGGCGATATGTCGAAAATAGAAAGTTCTACGACAAAGTTTGAGGTCGAAAAGTTCAATAGCAAAGAAAACTTCAGTTTATGACAAAAAAGGGTAAATGTGTTGCTGGTGCAACAAGGTCTTCACAAGACCTTACCGCGTAAGTCATCAAAATCTGCAGGTACATCAGATGAGGATTAAGAGGAGATGGATCTAAAAGCGGCAAACACGATCCAACTATGCCTCGCAGACGAGGTGATGTTACAACGTAATGGATGGAGAAATGACTACAGGATGTGGTCATTGTTAGAAACATTGTATATGACGAAAAGTCTCTCCAACAAGCTGTATCTCAAGAAACAACTATATAGGCTATGCATGAACGAAGAGACAGCGATGTTGAAGCATTTAAGCTTCTTTAACAAAGTCATCAGCGAGCTTCTGGCTGCTGATGTCAAGATTGACGAGGAGAACAAGACGTTGATACTTCTCAGTTCGCTTCTACAGTCATATGATCACATCGTCACCACCATGCTCTACGGTAAGAAAACTCTCATCTTGGAGGTCATGTCAACTCTTTTATCTAATGAAATTAGGAAAAATACCAAATCAAGATGAGCAGACAAGATCGAGTTTGGTGGGAACAGGAAGAAAAGAAAGAGGAGAAGAAAGAAAGATCCGGGCTCGTCAAAGACGTGTTACTTTTGTCACAGGAAAGGTCATTGAAAGAATGACTGCAAGTATCAGCAAGAGTGGTTGAAGAAGGGGCAAGCTGCAGAGGCAGACTTAACAAGCGATGTAGAGAACACTGAAGTATTAATTGCTTCTTATGTTGAAGACAACACTTCTCAAGATAAAACTGGATATTTGAATCGGGTAGTTCGGTTCATGCATGTTCCCAAAAAGAGATGTTCAACTCATTGGTTGCATGGGAGAAAGGGACTGTCAAGATAGTAGATGGTTCAGCTTGCAAGGTCATCGACACTGAGGCAGTCAAGCTTGCAGAAAGAAATGGGATGGTATGTGCTCTGGAGGCGGTCCGGTATATCCTGAGACACAATACAATCTAATATCCATAAGAGTGCTCGACGAAGAAGGATATCGGATCCAAGTGTAACAAGATGTCGTCACAGTTAACCATGGAGACAGGGTAATCCCAAAAGGAGAGAGTGAGGAGGGTTATACAAGCTGAAGGAAGAAAACTCACTTTAAGGTGGAGTTTCAGGGATAGGCTTGGAAGGGAGCTCATCGCGAGGTGAAGCTTCAAGGAAGACTACAATGAGACGTGAACCGAGTCAAAGTGTTGCGGGAAAGAGAAATGATAAATTCAAGCAAGGCCTGAGATGGCCTAAGCCATGGCGGTGAAACAGTCAAAGGCCCCTGGGAGAGAGGCAAGAGTTAAAGGCTTTACGGTACGATTACAACCAAGAAAAAATCAATGTAGGAATTCAAAATCTCAAGGTGTTTTACTAAAGACTTGAAAACCAAGTCAAGGTAGAGATTGTTAGGATTTTTTTTTGTTTTCAAGAGGAGATGATGGTCCAAGAAGATCCAATGGAGTTGGAAAAGATGATGACTTGAAGCAGAAGAAGCAAACCAAGTTGATGCGGATTAGTTGACTTATAAGTTGTATAAGTCGACTAGGGCAGATACAGAAGCAAAAACAGAGAGAAAGTTTTATACAATAGTCGACTATATAGTTTATAAGTCGACCAATGGCAGAGATTGGTCGACTAATCATCAGGATAAGTCGACTAATTGAGATGTTTCCTAAAGTAGAATTAGTTTTCTTTTCAGGCTCTGGTTTTCTTTTCTGGCGGAGTACAAATAGGATTCAGTTTCTATTCAATGAAAATTTGTTTCTAAAGATTAAAGGGTCTAGAATTTTTCTAGATCAAGGAGATCAACTCCTAATAGGATTGATCAAGATTCTTCAAGCATCCAATGGCCAAGATCATCTCATAATCCAAATAGAAGTTGTAATGTAACATCTTATAAATAAAGGTTGTAACCTTGCATTGTAAATTAATTTTAAGCAAAAGAAATCAGAAGCGAAGAAAAAAAGGAGCAAGATGAATGTGCACATAGAGAAGGTATACTCTTGTAATCTAAATCTAAATTCAAGGGGAAGGTGAATACTCTTGTTGCATCAAGAGGAAGGTTAGATCTCTTTGTATCAAATTTATTAATAAAGCTCTCTCAAGTTCTCTCCCTGTGGACGTAGGCCAAGTTTGGGCCGAGTCACGTTAAATCCTCATGTTATTTTTATTACTTTTTTGTCTAGGTTTTGCTGGTTTACTTTACAACATTTTTCCTTTTGCAAATATCATCATATAGCCATGTTCGCAAACGTCGATCCTGGGAGTAACAATTGATATTATAGCGTCGATTTGTTACAACAATTCGTATCAAAGCATATCAATTTCGCTACAAATTATACAATCGACTAACCTGTCTTGATCTGCTTCTCTTCTTCGTTCTTTTCCAAATAGATTGAATATTCTTGTACCATCATCTCCTCTTGAAAATAAGACAAAATCCTAACAATGTCCACCTTGACTTGCTTTTCAAGCCTTTTGCAAAACACCTTAAGCTTTAGGATTACTATCTTGATTCTTTCTTTGATTGTAACCGTATCGTGAAGCGTTTAACTCTTACCCCCCTCTCCCCGAGGCCTTTGGCTTATTTACCGCCATGGCTTAGGCCTCCTCGGGCCTCGCCTAAATGCACTATTTCTCTTTCCTATAACACTTTAATCAGGTTCACGTCCCATTGCAATCTTCCTTGAAGCTCCACCTCACGATGAGCTCCCTTCCAAGCTTATCCCTAAAACTCCACCTCGTAGTGAGTTACCTTCCTTCAGCTTGTATGACCCTACGCACTTCTCTCCTTCCAGGATTACCTGTCTCCTTGGCTAACTGTGACGATACCTTATTACACTTGGATCCGACATCCTTCTTCGCCGAGCACCGCTATAGATATTAGATTGTACAGTACCTTCGGGGCATACCAAACTGTCTCTAGAGCATAAACCATCACATCTATTTTTATAACCTTAACTGTCTCAGTGCCGATGACCTCGCAAACCGAGTCATCCACCATCTTGACAGTCCCTTTCTCCTTTGCAACCAATGATTTGAACATCTCTTTATGAGAACATACATAACCGTACTACCAGAATCAAATATCCAGCCTTTACCTTGAAAAGTGTTATCTTCAACGTAGAAAGTCATTAATACTTCGATGTCAACACGGCTCATTGCTATGTCAGCCCCACAACTTGTCCCTTCTTCTTCAACCATTCTTATCGATGCTTACAGTCATTTTTCTAATGACCTTCCCTCTGACAAAAGTAACACACCTTCGATGAGCCAAAATTTTCTTTCCTTATCTTCTTTTCCTTCCCATGACCACTAAACCCGATCCTTCATGCTCCCCTGATTTGGCATTTTTCTGATCTTATTAGATAAGAGGGTTGATGTGACCTTCTCCAAGATGAGAATTTTCTTACCATAGAGCATGGAGGTAACTATGTGATCTTATGACCGTAAGCGAACTAAGAAGTATCAACGTCTTATCCTCCTCGTCTTGACATCCACAGCAAGAAGCTCGATGATGACTTTGTTGAAGAATTTTATATGTTTCAGCACCAATATCCCTTCCATCATGCATAGCTCATATAGTTAGTTTCTTGATATACAATTTGTTAGAGAGTCTTTTTGTCATATACAACGTATCTAATCTTGACCACAAACTCGTAGTCGTTTGTTCATCCATCACGTTGTACACAATCTCGTCTGTGAGACATAATTGGATCGTGCTTGTCACTTTCAGATCCATCTCCTCTAAATTATCATCTGACACATCTACAGATTTTGCTGACTTTCTCTGTAAGATTTTGTGAAGATTCTGTTGCACCGACAACGTCTTCACCCTTTTTTGTCATAAACTGAAGTTCCTTTGCCATTGAAATTCTCGATCCCAAACTTTATCGTATAACTTCCTATCTACGAAATATCGCCTTTTCGTCAACTTTTAGCTCTGATACCAATTGTTGATACAATTCGCACTCTGATACCAATTGTTATGCAGAGCGGAGACTTGGCGATATGACAATGTTTACAAAAAAAATATTATAGAGCAAACTAATAATACCAAAACAAAAGAGTAATAACAATAACAAAAAGATTTAACGTGGTTCGGTCCAAACTTGGCCTACGTTCACGGGGAGAAAACTTGAGAATTTTATTAATAAACTTGATACAATAGAGATCTAACCTTCCCGTTGATCCCACAAGAGTATTCACAATTCCTTTGAATCTACACCTAAATTACAAGAGTATATCTTCTCTATATGCACCATCACCTTTTTTACCTCTCTCTTTCTTGGATTTCTTCCTTTACTTTTCAGCTTTTTATCCTTAATTACAATGCTAGATTACAGTCTTTATTTATAGGACTTTATAACACAAATCCTATTCAGACTATGAGATGAACTTGACTGTCGGATGCTTGAAGAACTTTTTTTGATCTAGAAGAATTCTAGACTCTTCAAACTTTAAAGACAAGCCTTCATTAAATAGAAACCGATTCCTATTCGTACTCTAACCAGAAAGAAAAATTTGCTCGCACAAAATACGAAATAGAAACATATTAGTGCATCATATCAGTCAACTTGGTCCTACAGACTAGTCAACTATTACCTTCATGAATCGACTTATAATAACTATAAGTCAACTACTGTAATCACCCCACTTTCTGTTGTGCATATCAGTCGACTAGTATAGTCGATTAGTCGACTAATAATACATGTTAGTCGACTATACAGTCGACTAATCTGTCTTGATCTGCTGCTTTTCTTCGTTCTTCTTTTTCTTCAAATAAATTGGATCTTCTTAGACCATCATCTTCTCTTGAAGACTCGTCAAAGAAAAAGCCAATTGCTTTGGGAAAAATAAAACTTTTAGCTGTTTATTATCTTTGCTTTATCTCAACATCAATCCTAACCATGATTACTCAGATCAATTTCAGTTATTCACTTTGTTATATTTTGCTTGCTCTTAAAAAGAAAATCACAACTCTACAGAAGGTATCTGCCACTGCATCAATCAAACCCAAAGAACAGAACTCATTTAATAAAGGCGACATTTTACCCAGCTTCTTGCAGACTTGCCACCATCCCTATAGGAAGGAAGTCCGAAGTCATATTAGAGAATTGGCAGAAAATATGAGTATAGGGAAGACATAACATGTTACCATCATAGAATGAAAAAGGAAGGAGAAGTGACGAAGTTGTATGTTGAGGGGCTTTCATTCTTTACCAGACACAAGACTCCTCACCTTCTTGTCATATGAAAGCTATGATTTGAACATCTGATCCTGATCATACTCATCACTCGTGAATCAATAAAGAGAAATTAAAGACGAAGAGAAGAAAAGATGCACAAGAGACTTCCGTGGTTCACCCAATCGTACTACATTCACATGCGAAAGCGTCAAGGGTTTCACTAATCAAAATAGAAAGAATTACAAGAACGCAAGGTGACACGGCCTCTTCTTCCTCACTGAACTCTCGGCAATACAAAAAACTCTCAGCAACTGAAAATCCAAAGGCTGACGGTACACCCAAAGATGGGCAGTAGTTGCCTGAATAATTTACCCCTCACAAAAGAACCCTTGAGAAGAATTAGTCGTGACCTTCAAAGTGATCTGCTGCTACTACTATTATGCTGTCACCAAACCAATTGCGAAACCAATTTGGAGTACATGTGCCGCCAATCAAAGGTTAATATAGAAACTATACAGTGCCACCCTTTGGCAGTCTTTGTACTAATAGGAATCAAGAGTCATAATAGAATAGAAGGACTAGGAGAACATGCGCTGCTGCTTGTTGTTATCAAATTGAAGTTAAGCTTCATATGCTGCCAATCTGCCATCCTTAGCTAATTGGACTTGATATTAGTCCAATTGGATTCATTCAAAATTGGACTAAATTCAATAGGAATAGTCTTCACCTATTCCAATAGAATCCAAACAACTAACATGAGCCAAATAATTTCAGCCACAAGTAGCTGAACTTGGTTTTGAAACACAAGTTCTGAAACACAAGAGTCTCCACCCTGACTCAACAGCCCAAAGAAGTTTTTACCTCTTTCTCAATTGTGTGTTTTCCAACGTCTTCACCAATACGCCCTTCGGTGCCGCCTCAACATTCTTGGACATCTATTAAGTATAGAACCTCGCAACGCAACCGCCTCAACATATCTGTCAGGTTCTTGGTGTCGATCTTCTTCATCAGTAATCTCCCTGATGAAGTAATAGTGAACATAGGTGTCTTTCGTCCATGCATAGTAAATCTGATGTTTAGCCAAGTGAATCACATTTAGCCATCACAATGCACAAAAGTAACCTTCTGATCAACTCCCAACTCACCAAGTAAGCCCCTTAACCATAATGCTTCCTTCACCGCTTTCATTGCCACCATAAATTCTGTTTTTAGAGTGTACAAAGCAAAGCAATAGTAGGTTGTAACATGAACCTCCAACAAATATGACCTCCTGCAAGAGTTAAAAACATAACATGTTGACCTACACGCTCCAAATCACCGGGAAAATTTGAATGAACATGTCCTGCTGCAATGCAGTTCATGCCACTACCTCCAATAAACACCAAGCTAACACTTGGTCCCTTCATGTATATAAAAATCCACTTCACCGCCTGCCACTGCTTCTTTCCTAAATTAGCCATATACTTTTTAACAACAATGGTTACTTCTGAAAGATGTGAT
This sequence comes from Agave tequilana, assembly GCA_038442645.1. Classification (NCBI taxonomy): domain Eukaryota; kingdom Viridiplantae; phylum Streptophyta; class Magnoliopsida; order Asparagales; family Asparagaceae; genus Agave; species Agave tequilana. The sequence goes on along the minus strand of JAVJIF010011838.1, from coordinate 102,736 downwards.
CGAGTACACACTATTGCATAACTGATGCTTCCAACTGCACTCGCTGAAGGTACTCGAGACATGTAATCACGCTCTGTATCTGTGCTAGGTTTACATTCTTCATGCTGAATCAGGCGAGAACCTCTTCAACATAACTCCTTTGTGATAACCACGACTCCCTTTTTTTTCATCTCTGAAAATTACCATAGGAATAATTTTCTATGCAATCCCTAAATCTTTCATTTCAAACTCTTCACCCAACTCAAGTTCTAGCTTATTGACCTACGACGTGTCCCTTGCAACAACCAACATGTCGTGAATAAACTCAACAAACAACTTGAAAGAAGCACCTATACACTATTGCTTAACAAACAAACAACTCGACAAACAACAGTTCTAGCTTATTGCTGCCACTATATCGTCAGACTGTGAGATTTTACTTGCCCTCTATTTGCTGATCATATATATTGAGAGTACAAGCTTTACCTTCGTAACCGGTAGCTACTTTAGTTTATTAAATTACGAATGGTACACCTATACTTGCACGTTTTGTTAAATCCATCATCTTGCATTATTTGTTTTAATTATTTTCTTACCCAAGATCGTAATAGTTGGTGAAACGTAGTAAAATTTATCTTATCACTGATTTTCAATTCACTCGCATACCCCGTTTCACATCAGCTTAGTATCAGAGCAAGGTTAGGGTAGGATTTGCATCACTTAGGCATTTGCTAGAAATTTTACTATTTTCTTGCATTTAAAAAATAAAAAATTCATCTAGTCTAAATTTGCATCTCTCCATCCTCATTTAAGTTTTACATAGTGCATGTCCACCCGTAGTGGCCACCCATATCTATTAGAAGAGTCTAGTGAATCTCATACCACCCCAATGGATCCCCAACAGATTGCCGCAATGTTCGTCGAGATAAATGCCAAGTTAGATACCCTTAAGCACTCGATGAAAGGTTGACCAAAGTGGAGTCCACACGCGATCAAACTCCACTGAGAAACAACCGACGTAGCAACACCGAGAACACATCCAATCCCGATATGCAACATCTGAAAAGCATCAAGATCGATGTTCCCAATTTTGAGGGACGTCACGACCCACAACTTTTCATAGACTGGACGCTCCAACTAGATAGGTACTTCACATGGTACGAACTTACTGTAGGAAAGTTAAGTACGCTGCAATGAAACTGTCTGGCCAAGCCAGTCAGTATTGGACCAACTTAGAAAACAGACGTGTAGCCCGATATCAACCACCGATTGACACATGAGATAAGATGAAAGAAGAGCTAGAAACAAAGTATATGCCACAATCATTTAGTGCTCGTCTAATGGATAATTGGCATCAACACACCCAGACAACAAATCTGCAAAAGAGTATGTCGAGAAATTTGATGAATTTCTCATCAGATGCAGTACTCTCCATAAAGAAGATGAAGCTCAAATTCTTTCTAGATTTCGAGCCAGCCTTAAGGATGACCTATGAACTGAATTGTTAGCTACAGGAATCAACGAGTTAGAGGCAGTGTATGCCTTAGTCTAGGATTTAGATCCGCTAAGACCAGTCACGCTTCAAAGAGTTATGATTATAAGACTTCAGTGCCCTAGACCTTCGCCATCTTCCCAACCCCATAAGTCTAGTACCCAAACCCCTTCACATAGGGATGACATCAAGGGTAAGAGTCTTGAACGGGACAATAGAAACAAGAGCCCTGATTCCCACAGAGTTAGTTCCACAACCAAGTGCTACAAATGTCAAGGTTATGGACATTTAGCCGCCAGTTGCCCTAATCTTGTTAAAATCACCATAATTGATGGAGCACCCACCAAAGCTACTGAGTCAGATTCTGATGAGTATACCTATCACCTAGATGTTGAAATTGATGACGAGTCATCAAGCGATGATGTTAGTCTCAACTGCATTAGGCCAACATCGTCTACCCATTTGTCTGTCGTCAAGTGTGCTCCCTCTCCACCAACAGAAAAGGTCGATTGGAGAAGAACTGCAATCTTTCACACGTTCACCAAGATTGGAGACAAGAGTTGTAAGGTGATTGTAGACAATGAAAGTTGTATCAATGTCATATCGTCTAGGCTGTGTGAAAATCTTAGATTAGAGATTAAACCCCATCTTCACCAATTCAAAACGTCTTGGATTGACTCCATAGCACTTGAGGTCAAACAACGATGTCTTGTTCCAGTCAGTTTCAATCATTATAAAGATAAGATTTGGTGTGATGTGATTACAATGAATGTAGGTCTAGTTATATTAGGTAGATCATGGTTGTTTGACAAAAATGTCACCATTTATGGTCAATCCGACATGTGTCAATTTGAGCATGAGGGTAAACAGATTAAGCTACTACCCTTGAGACCCAAGACTAGACAGCCCCAGCAAACGTCCACTTTGGATTTACTGTCAACTCCACCCTCTCCACCTCTTATTGCTACTGTTCTTTCTCTATTTCCCACTAATCATGCATACCATGTCCGCAAATCACTTCCTCCCTTACTACCAACATCATCTCACTATAAACCATTCGAGTCTACACCTGCATTTGCATCATATAAACACGTGCACAAACTATACAAAAGAGATTAGTGACGAAAATAAATGGAGCAATGTGAAGCCTACTCTACGAGCTAACAGTCGAAAAATATTTAAAAATTTTAATGTAGGCGAATATGTGATGGTTCGGATTTATCCGAAACAGTTTCCTTCGGAAACTATTAAAATGTTGCATGTCCGAGTGCTGGGCCTTTCATGATCTTAAATAAACTGAATTGCAATACTTATGCTATAGATCTTCCTAGAGATTATGGCATTAGTACTTTCAATGTAAATAATCTAGTGGATTACAAGGGTTTTGATTGTAGCCCATTGATTGTTGAACCTTCCCCTAAGCCATTCTTTGAGAGACCCCATTTACCCCACTCCCAGATACTCATCCCATTACAGCAGAAACGGTTGATAAAATTTTAGAGGATAAGATTATCATCACCAAAACTGGTGGAACTCATAGGTACTTAAACCGTTGTAAAAGAAAAGCACCGACTATTGATTCACAGATAAATCGAGGTGATTTGTAAAGGATTGATCCAGTGCAGCATGGGAGATCTAATCCATCTAAACTCGACAGAGTTGAGTTTTCTCCCACCCGGAGAGAATGATACAGACATCTACTCGGGATGAAAGAGTCGAAGAGATGGATCCAAGGAGTCCCACTCTAAGTTGAAGTAGTAGTAGGATGTTTTTATTTTTCTCTTTCTTTATTTTTATATTTTTTTAGTTTTTTATTTGGATTGTAATTCTATTTAGATTAGGAATTTGAGTTTTACTTGGATTCAATTTTGTAAAGCCTACATAAAGGCCATATTGTATCAACAATGATTAATGAAGAGATTTTGATAAATTAATTATGTGTCTCAAATTGTTTTAGGATTAACTCCTAATGTTCTCAAAAAAGTCTCTAATCTATTCCCTCTTCTTCTTTCTCTGTTCTTTTTTCTTCCCCGTCTGAGAACCCAACAGCCCATTCTTCTTCTTTCTTTTCCCTACAACACTTAAACAACCCACCTTCATAAAACATGCACAAATAAATCCAAACCCTCCACTCTTCATCCCTTACCTCAAGAACCCACTACTCCTTCCCTCTCTCTGTTTTCTGAAAATCAATAGCAAGGCACTGTTTTTTTCCTACTTCTCTTTTTTCCCCACAACCAGGCCACGCTGCTCCAAGAAACCCATCTCCTTTCAATCTCGCAAGCACGCATCAACTGAACCCTCCCTTTCTCTCTGCGAGCGCTGCCGCCGTGCTCAGCCAGGCCGAGATCTTCGCATCCCGCAACCTCCTCTTGTTATGTTACCTGCAAGAAAAGAAAACAAGAAGACAGTGGGATTATTTAGAAGCCAATTGGGTTTGGACCCAACTCCAACCAAAGACCCGCATCCCATATCCACTTCAAAAGAGAAGAAGGCAAGGGGGTTAAAGTTGTAAACCTACTTCAGAAACCTAACCCGCTAGCTACAGTAGCGGATCTGTCCAGAAACAGATCCGTTAGTATCAGTTTCGTTTTTGGGTCATAACTCTCGCATCAGGGCTCCGATTCAGGCAATGTTGGTATCGTTACAATCATAATGAAGAGCTCTACGCATAGGCATCTTCTCTAGGTCATTGAGATTCTCTGTAATCCACAGTAGGTAATTTTCTTTAACACGGTATCTTTATTTGTGGGTTGATAATTATCCTTTATTATTTTATCGATTTAAATTGCTGCCACTATATCGTGAGACTGTGAGATTTTACTTACCCTATATTGCTGATCATATATATTGAGAATACAAGCTTTTCCTTCGTAACTGGTATCTACTTTAGTTTATTTAAATTGTGAATGGTACACCCGTCCTTGCACGTTTTGTTTAATCCATCATCTTGTATTATTTGTTTTAATTATTTTTCTATCAAGATCGTAATAGTTGATGAAACTTAGCAAAATTTATCATATCACTGATTTTCGATTCACTCGCATATCCCGTTTCACATCAGGATTTGGATCCTCTCATCTGCCCAAATAGGAGAGGATGGTCCAAGTCTTTAATCTAAGCCGTCTAAATTAATCCTAAGGCTGATTAATGTCAGGTTTAAATTTCTGCTAAACACCGTAATTTCAATCCATCTCGTCTTCTGTTTCTTTCTTTCTTATTTATTTTTATTGATTTTCTCTGCAGACCTGTTACACCCACCGCTGGACTCCTGATTTTCTCTTGCATGAATACTCTGTTCATCTAAATATTGAATGGCTTGACAAAATATTAAAAGAGTCTTGAGAATCTAAGACAATCCTAGATTTTAGTTTATATAATGCAACTCACAAAATCAAAGCAGAGTTTTGGAGCTCAATAGAGTATAGAGAATACAAGGCAGATTAATCTATCTTCCTCAAGATTACTTCCTTGTGTCTGACGGTTGATTGATTCAGAGATGGTTTGGAGCCGCGGCCCAACGGAATTTAGAGCGATGGCTAGCAGGACTCGAAGTGGCGGCCGACGGGTACAAAGTTACTTTTTGTTCTAGTTACTTTTTTGGGATTTGGATCCTCTCATGTGCACAAAATAATTAACAAGTACATGTAACTAAAAGGGTAGACTGCACTGTAAATAGAAAACATAAAAGCAACTTCCAAAGAAGAAAGACTGGTATTACCAATCATGAGGACGCCAGAGGTCAGGAAGGTTGGGAACTCGCACATCAGAAAGTAGGAGATTGACTTGACTACAATAGCAACACAAATAGCGTTGCATAACCTCAAAGCTTGCAACTGTGCAAGGAGATGTTGTATCACATCATAAGAAATGGAAGGCAATTATTGTGGTGACGAGCGATGACTATCGTGAACCAAGGAAGTATGTTCTTTTTCAATAGAACTGTACACTAAACTCCCTAAAAAAAAGGAGCATCAGTCCAAGAGGATCTGCTTTGATAAGAAAAAGTCCCACGCTACTCCTATTCTAGCAAGTACCAGAAAATCTGCCAACTCCTATGAATTGCTAGGAGCAGTGCAGAAATATTTTTAAGGGTGACATCAGTGTCATCTGAAAGTTCATCTATGTGAAACGTGTATCGTATGTGATGTGAGAGATCAGTTGTAATATCCCTAGTTTATAATACAATATTAATATTTTTTTAATATTTGCTTGGTTTTACTTATTATTTTATTATTATTATTAATTAACTTGATTTAAGACATTATTATTATATATACAATTATTTTGAGATATCTTATGATAACTTAGCTTTATATACTGTTATTATTATTTATTAATACTTTTACTTACTAGTTATTATTATTAATAATAGTTGTTTTATTATTATTGTCATTGTTAATGTAGTACTAGTATTATTATTATTGTTATTATTATTATAATTAGTATTATTATTAGTAGTAATTATTATTGTTGTTGTTGTTACTATTGTGAATAATTATTAATATTATTATTAATATTATTGTTAATTTTGATTGTTATTAATATTAATTACTATAACTAATATTAGTTATTATTATTATTACTAATATTATTATTATGTATTATTATTATTGTTATTGTTTTATTTTATTTTCATCTTCTTCCAAGCCCAATACCTAACCGATTACCCAATATCCAATTCCTAAACCCATCAGCCCAAGCCCATCAGCCCAAGCCCATTATCATCTCCTATATAATTATCCTAACCCTAATTAACTTTAACCCTAACCCTAATCTTAACCTTCATCTTTTTCTTCCTCTACATACCCACTCGTGCCATCTTCATCTTCATCTTCACTCACCTTCCCCCACAACCCATCTTTTTCTCCCCATCATCATCTTCTTCTTCGGCATCCCCGCGAACGACACCCGAGCGCCGCCAACCTCCTTCACCATCAGACATGAGCACCACATCGCAGGCCCCATGCACCCCACCACACCATCTCAACCTCCAAACAACCACAACCATACGACATCACCCAACGCCACAAACTCCCTAGCCGCTTGCACCACCCGCACACCACCACCACATCCTCCATACACCACCCGCCATCACCATCTTCTTCACCCAACTCCAGCGTGATCCATGGCCGCGAGCTCCGCCTCCCCCGTGCCACGCTCATCGATCTTCGCCAAAGCACGAGTGAGTCGGCCATGCTCCTCCGCGCGTACTGCCAGCAGCCGGAGCACCCTGCGTCTCCTCGTGGGCTGTCGTCAAACCCACAGCCGCACCAACCCCCTTTGCTGCCACATCCGCTTCCATCATGCCGCAGCCACAAGAGACACGTGCTGCCTCCTCTCCGTATCTCACTTTCCCTCTCTATGTATGGGTATTTTGCTCTCTCTGTGTGCGGGTATTGTGTGTGTGTTGTGGGAGTGTGTGTACTCTCTCTCCCCTCTGTGTATTGTGTGTGTGAACATGTGTGAGTGTTGTGTGGACGTGTGTGTGCGTGTGAATTGTTTAAGTGTACGAGCGTGTATACTCTACCTCTCTCTCTGTGTATTGCGTGTGTTGCAGGTGTACCACCGATCCAGACCCGCTAACAACCCGTTTGTGAGATCTGAACCCGTTACGGAAGATCCGGCACGCAAGCCGATTCAGAGACCCGGACCCGATGGTGATTCAGACCTAGAACCGCGTCATTTCTTGTGAGTGTTTGTCTAATTTCTTTATTTAAATTGTGTGTTTCAATTTATCATTTCATGTAAATGTTTATTGAATATTTTTTATAATCATTTTATCAATCGTGAGTGTTCACATTTCGTGTTACTATTATGTACTTTGTCTGTGAGTGTTCGATTTATTCGATTATTTTATTCGATCACTTGTCTCTATTACTTCATATGAGTTAATGAATTGTTTGATCTATTACTGCGTGTGAGAGATGATTTCTTGATGAGTTTAGTAATGGATCTAGGTGTTTGACAGTATGAGAGTTTGTGATGAATCGGAACTTGCATCTGATGATTGATGAGTCGATGAGAACTAGATTGCTAAATAATCGTTCTTTATATACTTGTTGGTATTTAGAGTTATTGGGGATTTTCGAGTACTTGATGTTTTGGGAGTCTTGACATTCTAGGAGTCCTGATAATTTTTACCTGAGTGTATTTTGAGTTCTTGACAGTTCTAAAGTTAGGGCTCAGGATCAAGTATGAATTTGAGGTGAGCTATTTACTCCTATAATTTCATGTGTAGACGTTTACAAATTCGGATTCAGATCTAATTGTGATAAATCTTAGAATACAATTTGACTTGATCTTCTGATTGGATTAATTCGTGATTGTAGTTAATGATAGATTTCATGTTAGTTATTCATCAGATTTGATCTCCCTTATTCGATGATAATTTAGACCTGAATAAAATCGGATATTGAGCATATATTAAAGGGTGATGTAGTTTTATTAAAAGATTGGATATTGGACTGGGATCTATCAGTGAGTGTGTTGGAGTGACTCACTTGTACTTGAGGAATATGTGTAGATTAGGGTTTGTCTGAACTAGTGGATTATACATTTATACAGTTGGGTTGTTGCCTTGGTTTTTAGATCAGTGATTGAGTTCGATTGAAATGGGGGTGGACTAATGATCTTCATCGATTTGGGTAATGGAGATTTTATTAGATGTATTTTATTTCATTATGTTAAGACTTAGATTGCTGATGGATATAGAGGATTAGAGTAACTTGATAGAAATAAGAGAACTTATTGATCAATTGAGCTTGTAGATTGAGAATGAGTTGAATACTTGATGGTAAAAGTGACTATATTGAAATTAAACGTTAAGGAGTTTGTTTAGTTATATCCTACCACGTATGTAGGAGATATTGATTAGTTTTAAATGTAAGTGCACCTTAAGGAACCGTACATACCATGCAATAGTTAAATTCATGTTACTGGATTAACTAGGAAAATATTGTCAAACGGTAACCTTGTTCATATTGTTACATTGATATCACGTTTCCATTGTCATTGTAGTGTCTCAATAATCGAGATAACATGAATATTGATAGATTTAAGTAAATTAATTAATAATGTAATTAGATAACTTATACGGAGATTGGAAAAATTAGAGGAAACAGCGTTTTTATTTTGGATGGATCTAAGATACGGATTGTGCAAACGAAAGAGGGCTCAACTACAGGGTACCGGGGATGAGTGGCATCCCCTATGTTTATATTGTCCATGTATTGAGTACCTGGCTGTACGGCCAGGTCCAGCGCTAGGAGCATGGGTCATGGTTCTGGGTAAGTATAGTATGAGATGCGTTTACAATATAGATAATGTCTCCAACTAATCAGTTTTAATAGCATAGGATCTCAATTGACATGTGTAGTAAGTGTAGTATGGGATGCGTTTACAACATGTAGCAATTGGTGTTCATTGACATAATTAATAACAGACTGACATGTTACACCATGGTTGATGTGTGCTAGCTTGTTATTTATTTATATGCCATGATAGGCACCTGACACATGACTTTTATAATAGATTCATCCCGTCACTCATTATGTATTGTCTATTATCGTAATACTTGTAACATGCCGATTGATATCATATTGGACTATATTGTCTTCTAATTTCAGTTCTATTCATGACATTATTTATTTGTATATTTTTATAGCAGTATCGTAGTGTGTTCATACGTTATATGCATGTGCACCTTCCCTTTATTTTACACATTCATTGGGAGATTTCTGATTCCCCTAGATTTGCTCATCCAGGTCTGAATTATTTCATTGTTGATCAGGTATTTAGAGGAGGATGCTCGGAGTTCTCTTACTTGATCGTCCTGTCTCGGTATTTTTTCTTGCTTTTCTTTATTCTTATTCATTTCGTGATTCTCTGTATTTTGGACTCAGCATGTATTTTATTGGATCACTCATAGAACAATGTTATCATGTGTAGAAATTTATATGTTATATTACGTGATTATTGCTTTTATAGTTGAATGATATAGCTTACTCAGATTACTTTAGGCTTAGCGCGAATACGTAAGAAATTTTTCTCACTTATATACGTCGCCGACTCTCGTCGCGTCTCCGCTCCAGCATATTTTAGGAAGCGGGGCATGACATCAGTGATAAAATCGAACTTGCTACCTTTCACCAAAATCACGATCTTGGTAGGAATTAATTTAAAATTTCTAATATTAGTTTATAAATTTTAACAATAGTTGCAAGCGTAGTCGGAACAATCTAATCTCAACAAAATTAATCACAATACTCTGTTATACATGAAATTGTTCTACTTGCAATATCGACGATAGTGAATATAAGTCAAACAGAATCACACAATCTCACACTATAGTGGACAACAGGAATTATTGATTAAATATTAAAGATAAAACTATGTAATTTAACCAAATAATAATCTAATTTGTAGGATCAGAAATTTAACTACTGAGAAGCTAACGTTCTCAGGTATTCGTGTTGATGTTGTTATTGTTCTTTGTTATTGTTGATCTCCTTTCCCATAACTGACTATCTTGATTTGTTGTTGTCTGCAGGTTAACTCACGCAACAGAACAAGAATGCAGGACTGTGCATCGTGGTCATGGCTCGCTGGTCGCCGTGGATGCACATGGACGGGACTCGAGCTGCACTCGGACGCGACTGGGCTTGCAGTTTGGATGCACAGTAGCAGCAACTAGAACGGCGACAACAGAAAAAGGCTGTTGGCGTATTCTGTCTACCAACAGTGACAGCAACCAGAGAAGGACGAGCGTGTGGCTATTTTGTCGGCGAGATGTGGGCTCGCGTAGGGGAGAGGTGGCGAGGTGGAGAGGGCATTGGCGAGGCCTTGGCCGGGAGGCCGATGGTTGCGGGGTGGAGGGCAGGGCAGCGCGGTGCAGTGGTGTTACAGGAGGAGAGAGAGGGTGTTGGCTCAGCAGTGGACTGGAAGTGGAAGGCAGTGGGATGAGGCGCTAGTGCAGGTGGTGCTCGGCGACTGGCGCTGGTGCAAGGTGATGCTGGCGACGTGTCGGTGAGAGGGAGGTGGCACCTTGACGACGGGTAGTGGAGTTGGCCGATGTTGAGAGGAAGGAGATCGAGCCAACGGCGAGAGAGAAGAGAGAGGAAGGCTGATGATGGTGGCGGCTGTAGGGTATATTTTTTTTGAGTTGTATTTTTGTTTTGTAAACTAAGGTTTTGATATGTAGATAAAAGGATAATGGATAGTGAGTTATGGGTAGGGTTTTACACCCGAACCCGTTTTGGAAATGGGCTTCACACTCCAAATCCAATAAAAGACATTTTCATTTACGAAAACACTCAAATTAATTCAAATAAATTTCATTGTTTATTTCTCCAAACACTTGCCTATTTATAGGCTTACAAAACTAGTACTTTGTCCCAATAACCGATGTGGGACTAAACAATAGCACTAAAATAAAAGAAAACACTAAAAATAAAGATACAAACTCGACTAAATCCACATGGCTGTAACGTGAAGCATCGTTGTAGCACGATGCCTAGTTGTAGTTTGATGTCTCCTGCGCTGATACTCATGTTGATACTTCCGCTTCGAGCACACGTGTGTTTCGATATACTCATCATTCTCCCCATGTGAGAGAGAACTCGACCCCCTCGAGTGAGATGTAAAACAAAACTTTTATAATGCTCCAACATACCTGGATCAACCTGTTGCAAATCAGTGTCATACATCCACGTATCCTCAGCAGGTAAATTTTCTTTCCAACGAATCAGATATTGTTGGGTTCCACCATCTTTATTAGAGATTATTTCATCATCTAAAATTTTATCAATTTTCTCTGCTGTATTGGGATGATTATTTGAGAGTAAAGGAAGTGAGGGGCTATCAGAAAATGGCTCAGGAGAAGACTCACCAACCAATGGGTTGTTATGATTAAAATTAGAACCATTGCAATTCACTAAATCCTCAACATTGAAAGTAGAACCAATTCTAAAATATTTAGGTAGATCTATAACATAGGCATTGTCATTTATTTTATTTAAGACTTTAAAAGGTCCAACATTATGGGCATGCAACTTTTTAACAGTTTCCGAGGGAAACCGTTCTGGACAAATCTGGACCATCACATAATCACCAACATTAAAAGTTTTAAATTTCTTCCTTATACCAGCACGTAATTTATAGTTAAGATTGCGTTGTTCGATTCTATCACTGATTCTTTTTGTGCAATTCATACATGTGTGGCAAAAGAAGCAGACTCTGAGACACTATAGTGATCGGCCATAAGAATGAGATGGGCTGTCTAGGCTTAAAACTATAAACTATCTCATGTGGACTCTTACTTGTTGTCCTATTGACTAATGAATTATATGCAAACTCGGCAATGGACAATTTCAGATTTACTCCAATCATGTTCACCGATGAGGGTACACAAGAGATTCCCAAGATTTTTATTGACAACTTCAATTTGACTATCAGTCTGAGGGTGAAAAATGGTAGAGAACTTAAGCTTTGTGCCTAATATGTCCAAAGGGTCTTCTAGAAATAACTAATAAACTTAACATCCCTATCAGACACAATGGACTTAGGCAGACCATGCACTTTGATGACGCCATCGAAAACGATCTTGGCTACTCTGGAGGCATCAGAGGTTCGAGAACAAGGCAAGAAATGGACCATTTTAGAAAACGGTCCACAACAACTAGTATTGAAACGTGCTTCCTAAGAGTCTTTGGGAGACCAACACGAATTCTATACTAACATCCTGTCGTAAGCAGTTTGGGACTGGTAGTGGGGTATACAGACCGGTGTTCTGTTTTTGTTGCTTGACTAATTGGCAAGTGTGACACATTCCAACATGCTTGACAACATCTTATTTCAAGCTTCGCTAATAGAATTGATATTCAACGACTTCTATGGTTTTCTCATTTCCGCTCAACTAGACCACCAGTATGCAATTTTCAGACAAGAAATTCTCTAAAGGAGGTTCTTAGAATGCATAGCTCTCGACCTAGAAATAGATACCCTTCGTGTGTAACGTATATTCATCCAATTCTCAAGTCAACCCATCCTTCAGTGTCGCGTATATGTCGCGAAAATTGGGATACAAGTCGTACTCCGTCTTCAATTTCTAAAAGTTGTTTACAACCGTTGACATTAAGGTCAGGATAAACATACAACAGCTAAGGGCGTCAGCGGCTTTGTTTTCTACTCCCACTTTGTGACGTCGGGTGAATGTGTAATCTTGGAGGAATTCAATCCATTACCCATGTCGTGCGTTTAGTTTCTTTTGGGAGTGGATATACTTCAGGGCCTCATGGTCAGGGTAGAGGATGAACTCCTGTGGTAATAGATAATGTCGCCAATAGCAAAGCGCTCGAATCACCATAGAACTCTTTGTCATAGGTGGAGTATCATAGTTTGGTATCATTCAGCTTCTCCCTGAAGTAAGCAACTGGATGGCCTTCTTGAGTAAGAACTCTGTCTATACCAATTTCTGATATATCACACGCCACTTCAAACACTTTAGAAAAATCAGGAAGGCGCGCAATAACTATTCTCTTCTTGATCTCAATAAATGCTTTTGAAATAACGCTAGACCAAGTAAATTCACCCTTATTCAGACAGTTGGTAATTAGGGCCATGACAGTGCTAAATTCTTTGATAAACCGACGATAAAAAGTAGCAAGCTCATGGAAACTTCTCACATCACAGATGGTCTTGGGTCACTCCTCAATGGCTCTAACTTTCCCAGGATCCGCAGAAACTCCACCAGTAGATACTACAAATCCTAAGAATTGAACTTATGTAGAGAGAAAGATGCACTTCTTTGGATTGGCGTATAGCTCTTCTTTTCTCAATATTGAGCATACTTGACGCAAATGATCTAAATGTTGCTCGCGAGATTTACTGTAGATGAGGGGGTCGTCAAAGTAGACTACCTAGAATTTGCCTATAAAAAGACGTAGTACTTGCGTCATCACTCACATGAAAATACTCGGAGCATTTGTCAGCCTGAAAGGCATGACCATTCACTCATACAACTTGTCTTTTACTTTGAAGGCGGCCTTCCACTCATCTCCGGGACAGACATGAATTTGGTGATAATCACTTTTCAGATTGATTTTTGAGAAAATAGTGGCACTAGACATCATATCCAGCATATCGTCTCGTCTCGAAATAGGAAAACGGTATTTCACTATTATTTTATTGATAGCACGGTTATCCGCACACATAAGCCAAGATCCATCTTTCTTCGGCGTCAGCAAAGTGGGAATCACACAAGGACTCATACTCTCTTAAATAAGCCCCTTTTCAATAATTCATCAATCTGCTTCTTGAGTTCAACATGCTTGATGGGGTTCATCCTATAGTGTGGCATGTTGGAAAGACTCACTCCTGGGACTAAATCAATGGCATGTTAGATATCATGCATTGATGGTAGCTTATTCGGGAGGTCGTCAGGGAAGACATCAACAAACTCTGTAATCACAGGGGTGATAGACTTCGGGAGGAATCTGATTTCTAGGCTCCTTGTAACTTCTCTGGTTGAGAGAATTACGAAGGGAGCTCCTTTCTCCAGAAAGTCTTTGCAATAATCAAGCTGACACTGTTAATTTTCTTCGTTGCGACAGGCTTCTGTTCCTCTTGTTCAGTCTTACGCGGACAGGGGAGTAACTTAATCTTATTCCGTTCGTGCTCAAATTGACACATGTTTGATCGACCAAAGATGGTAACATCTTTGTCGTACAATCATAATCGCCCAAGGATGACATGACCCACATCCATAGTCACTTTTCCTTGTAGAGACTGAAGTCTATAGGGATAAGGCACCTTTGCTTAACTTCTAGGGCAGTCGACTTAATCCATGTCACTCTATAGGGATGCGGATGGGGTACAACTTTCAGGCCAAACTTTGTGTTACTATAGATGACATCACATTAATGCAGCTTCCACTGTTATTTTGCAGTTTCTACCTCCAATCCTCGTGGATGTGTGCATCATGATAGTTCGTCTCCAATTGACCTTTTCTTTTGGCTTTGACAAGGCACATCTAACGACGGATAAATGAGTCAATGGCGTTGGCCTAATGCAGTTGAGATCAACATCATCATATGTGACTTCTTCGTCAATGTCAGAGCCTACATCTTGTGGTTGGAATGTGAATTCGTCTGACTCTGACTCTGACTCTACTACAGGTAATCCATTGATTAACGCAATTTTGGATGGACTTGAGCAATTTGTAGCTATATGTTGATAACCTTGGCACCGGTAACATTTGATCGTGGGACTACCTGAGCTGAAAACCGGTTTCAGTATTGACTCGAGGTGGACTTGGATGCTTAGATTTGACTCTTAGGAGTGTAGCTAGACTTGACGGCATCAAAGTCTTAAACCAGGGCATAAGCTTTCTCAAGTTCGATGACTCCACGAGCTAAAAGTTTAGTTCTGAGATCTTCCCTAAGTCCAACTTTAAATCAGAAAAGGACTTTGACTTCACACTCTGTGCCTAAGGCATGGCAACGGATGAGGAATTCATCAAAATGGGCAAAGTAGCCCTTGGCGGACTTGTGTCTTGGTAAATCGATGCACGTTGTCAAGCAGGCGATCATAGTAAGATGCAGGCACATATCTCTGAGTTTGTCCTTCATGGCTTACCAAGTTTCTATCAATTTCTGACGTCAGGATGCTCCCACTGATTCCACGTTGGTCTAGTATTGATTAGCTTGATCAGTCAATTTCATTACAGCATACTTGACCTATCTAGCTTTAAAGAGTGGGTATCACGTGAAATACTTGTCCATATGTCGAAGCAATTCTAGAAAGAGTTGAGGATCCAGACGTTCGACGAAAGTGGGAACATCCAATTTGATGCTCTTCAAATATTAGTCATCAGGATCTCGCACATATCTCCCTTTGTATTGTATAAATGGACCGCGTTCTTTGTCACGCTCGTTGTGGTTTAGGTCGCGTTCTTCTTCACGCTCATTTTGATTTTCTAAGCACGTCTCTACCTATCCTATCTCGGGTTTGGTTCAAAGTTTGAGTCAACGCTTCTAATTTAGCCTGAAGGTCGGTAAACATCACAACGACTTATTGGGAATCCATAGGGGTGTTTGACTCTCCTAACATATAGGGTCTACCTCTAAGAGTTGGCATGCATTAGAAAAGAACTAAATGGATGAAAGGATGCAAATCTAGACTAAAGGTGAATTTTTTTTTTGAAATAGACCTAAGTCCTAAATGCAAAAAGCAAAAAATGTCAAGGTAATGCAAATCCTACTCTAACTGTGCTCTGATACCAAATGATGTGAAACATGTATTGTGTGTGATGTGAGAGATCAGTGATAGAATTGAACTTGCTATGTTTCACCAAAATCACGATCTTGGTAGGAATTAATTTAAAAATCCTAATATTAGTTGATGAATTTTAACAATAATTGCAAGCGTAGCTCAACAAAATTATTTACAATACCCTATTATACATGAAATTGTTCTACTTGAAATATCAACGATAATGAATACAAATCTAAATAAAATCACACAATCTTACAGTATAGTGGACAGCAGGAATTACTACTAAAATATTAGAGATAAACTACGCGATTTAACCTAATCAATAATCTAATTTGCACGATCAGAAATTTACCTACTGAGAAGCTAACGTTCTCAGGTATTCATGTTGTTGTTGTTACTATTCTTTGCTACTATTGATCTCGTTTCTCATCACGGACTAATATTGATTTGTTGTTTGTGTGTTAACCGCGCAACGGAACAAGCGCGCAAGACTGTGCATCGTGGTCGTGGCTCGTGGTCAGTGTGGACGCACACGGATAGGACTTGAGCTGCACTCAGGCGCGACTGGGCTGGCAGTTTGGATGCACCACAGCAGTAGCAACTGGAACAGCAGCAGTAGGAGAAGCTTGTTGTCGTGTTCTATCTGCCAACAGTGACAACAACCGGAGAAAGACGAGCACGCGACTGTTTTGTTAGCGTAATCTGGGCTCGTGTCACGCAAAGGAGAGCTGGCGATGTGGAGAGGACGTTGGCAAGGCCTTGGCCGGGAGGCAGCTGGTCGCTGGGTGGAAGGCAGGGCGGTAATGATGTTGCGGGAGGAGATAGGGGGTGTTAAGTGGATGGGAGTGGGATGAGGCGCTGGCGCAGGCTGGTGCTGCTGGCGACGCGTCAGTAACAGGGAGGTGGCACAAGGGTATTGTTGACAACGGGTAGCGGAGTTGGTCGAGGTTGAGAGGAAGGAGATCGGGCCAATGAGAAGAGAGAAGAGAAGAGGAAGGTTGATGATGGTGGGGGCTGCAAGGTTTATTTTTTTGAGTTGTACTTTTTGTTTTGTAAACTAGGGTTTTGATATATAGATAAAAGGATAATGGATACTGAGTTATGTATCGGGTTTCACACACGAACCCGTTTTGAAAATCGGCTTCACATACTAAATCCAATAAGAGACATTTTCATTTACGAAAACACCCAAATTAATTCAGCAAAAGTTCATTACTTATTTCTCCAAACACTTGTCTATTTATAGGCTTACAAAACTAGACTTTATCCTCATAACTGATGTGGGACTAAATAAAACTAAAACAAGAGTACTAAAATAAAATATTAAAATAAAGATATAGATCCAGACTCGACTAAAACCACATGACAGTAATGTGATGCATCGCTGTAGAGCGATGCATCATTGTAGCACGACGCAAAGCTGTTGTTCGACGACTCCTACGCTGATACACGTGTCGATACTTCCGCTTCGGGCGCACATGTGCTTCAATGTCATCATCATCTCATTAGCTTCAAAATGAGTCAAGTTTGTTCAAATGAGACATTAGATGAAGGTGGTAAAAGTTGAAAATAGTAAAAGTTGTCAATTACTCAGATCTAGTCCGAACTCACATCTGAATTGAAGTCTATTAGGATTTTGAGTACAAATTTGGATTGACATGTTCGAATAATTTTTAAAAGGGCTTTTATATAATATCACTATGGTTAGGAATTCTAGCAAGTTGAGAATTCAGAGTTAAATTTCAACAAAACAGGGATAAGTCTTGAATTGTAAACAAGAACTAAAAAAAGATGCAAAATGTAGTCTCAGAAAAACCCAAAATCCTAGAGTAGGAAAAACCCTAGGAAATGCTAAGAGAAACAAACTTAAACTAATCAAGAATTAATATTGTAAGAGATACGTTAGCAGAAGAGTAAGTCAACAAATGCATTTTTAGATCGTAATAGAAAAAAAGAATCATGGGAGAAAGTTTGATGCGGACAAGGAAGCGAACAACGCCGGCTAGATCTCGTTTTAGTGCCAACGAACCCTAAAGGATACCTTTAGGTAGGACAAAACAACTCTAATCCACGAGCAAAATAACTCGAATCCACGAGCAAAGGGTAAACAACTCAAATCCACAAGCAATTGAAAGAGAAAACACTCAATTTTATTGATTATCAAAAGGTCAATGCTAAAAACAAAGATATAATGGCCTTATATAGGCAAATAAAAAAATACTACTCTAATTAAGAAACCTAATTAAATAAAAGAAAAATAAAACTAATCAGAATTCAAATCAGACTGAAAGATCAAATCATGTTCAGAGTCGAATACTGTTAATACGCCCAGGATTGTCGACAGCTGAAGTGGCATGTTGACAGACTGTAGTGGCTTAACTCTCAGAAAAACCTTATCGAAGTCAATCTGTCGACAACAAAAAAGGGTCAATCGACAGCTGAAGTGTAGGCTGTCGACATGTGTTGTGGCTTGTCGATAGCTGAAGTTATTTTATGTTTTATCTTCTTACATCGGTCCCTCCTTCAAAAGAATTCGTGCTTGAGTTCCAATCAATTAAACCATGAACGATGTCATCTTTAGCAAACTCTGCCTGAGAAAAAGTATGATCCCAAAATTTTGATCTGCTCGAAAGAGCTTTCAAAGTGCAATAGGCGATGAAACTTGGCACACCGTGTAGAACACCTATAGTTGTGTGACATGGAATAAAAAGTATCACCTTAGAAAATCTGATTCTTTTCCACTTGTAACTCGACAAGCCGTACATCTCCTTATAGAGGTAGCTCAATGATGAATCATGCTTTCATCGCGCCCATGTGCCATTAGTAGTTGATATGAACTTAAAAAATTAAAAGTTTACATCTCGAGCACTCTCATTCTGCATGAAATGACTTTCGAAATCATGAAAAATAGATATACTATGTTGCCAAAATGATTTAGGTTCTCCCACATGTTCCAACTTCATCTCCTCAAAAATTTCAGTAGAGGAAACAACCTCTTCCTTGACCACTAGAGCAAAGCTCTACTTTGTTTCCTTCGATTCCACAAAGAGCTCACCTCAAATGCGTATGGATATGAATTTTGCCTTCTCTTCTTTTGTAGTCCTCGGACTAGGTGGAATGGCTTCATGGTGATTTTTTTGTCCTTCCAAGTGAACACATATATGTTCCTCTTGCCTCTATGGGTCGCATCAACATCGTGCTGTCATGTTCTCCCCAAAGGAATAAGACATGTGTCTATATCAACATCACAAGCAACAGAGTCTTGATAAAAATTTGCCAATTGAAATAAGAATATGACAAAGATCTGTTACCTTGATAGAGGGGTCTTTCTTGATCCAACTATTGGTATAAGGATGAGGATGTGGTTTTGTCTCTAACTTCAAATGATACAAGTGCTCTAAACACGATTTTCTCGCAACTTTCGTTGTCAATGATGCGGTTGCATACCTTATTATTGACCGAACACCTTGAATAAAAATAATTGATGTCATTGTGTGGTGCAGAGAACTTTTAGCTGCATAGCAATCTCTAAACAACACAAGCTACAGGATATCCATGTTCTTCAGCAAAGTCAGAATCACTTGCTTCCTCAATCATAACTCCTTCGTCATCTTCGTAATCCGCCATGTTGACTTGCTTCCTCTCAGGGCACATTCATTAGACCTGTGCCCAGGTTCTCTACACCTGTGACACTCGCCAACACCAGGATTGGTGTAGGGATTCTCTTTACTCTTTGCAGCTGCGATGATTGTTGTTGTCGGTGCTGACACAGGAGTTTTGATTGTCTGTTGGGCTGGTGGTTGGTCAACTCGGCTGAAACCCTTCGCCACTTGATGTCAGACGCCAAAAAGGTGGAGCTCTGTTTTATAGTCTCTCGATCTTTAACGCCTTGTTATGAGCTTTGTCCACGGAGAACACATCATGAAGGATCACGTGTTCTTGAATAGGGTACTTTAGACCGCTGATGTACTTCGCCGCTTGTTGTTCCTCCGTCATAGCTAAATCGCAGCGTGATGCTAAGCGATAGAATTCCTCCGTATATGCAATGACAGTCCTTGCATCTTGCTGACAATGTTAAAATTGATTATAAAAGATTTGCTAATAGTCGGGTGGAAAGAATCTACCTTGAAGGAGTTGTTTCATGTGTCTCTATGTCATCACGGGTGATTTGCCTTGACGTCTTCTTGATATTTGTAATTGGTCCACCATGCGGTCGCTCCTCCTTTGAGCTTGTACGCCACAAACTTGACTTGTTTCTCCATGAGAACATAAGCCATGTCAAAGAACTTATTCATCTCATAAATTCAATCCAAGAAGGATTCAATATCAAGCTTCCCACTAAAAGAAGAATCACAATATTCATCCTATATTCATTAGGACTTGAATATTCTCTTTCTCTATCATGATTAGGATAAGAAAATCCGTCTCTCCTGTTAGGATTAGTGAATCTTCTTCGACCATATGTCATCCCTCCATCTTCATAGGCATCTTCAAAGTCGTCTTCTTGATAGAAGGTATTGTTCAATTTTTCCTCATCGGAAAGATCTTCATATTGAAAATTTCGTAGAGGATGCCTCGGTGGTGGTTGATGTAGTTGTGGTTGATATGGAGGTTGATATGGTGGAGGTTGATAAGGTGTGGGTTAATGTGGTAGTGGTTGACGCGATGGGGTTGTGGTGAAGGTTGATTCGATTGACGATCATGTCCACTTCGGTATGTACCATCGACTAGACTTCGGTCATCAATTTTGAGAGAAAACTTCTTGAGTTCTTAGACCACACGATCCAAGATAGACTTCATCATGTTGATATCCCCTTCAACAACACCTACCCTTGTGGACAGGCGTTGCTATCCATCATCATCTTCTGCCATCATCGAAAAGTAACTGAAACTATGATACCACTTGACGCAAATAAGGAAGCGAACACCGACTAGATTTCGTTCTAGCGCCAACGAACCCTAAAGAATACCTTTAGGTAGGATAACACTCGAATCCACGAGCAAAGAGTAAACAACTCGAATCCACGAGCAATTGAAAGAGAAAAGACTCAATTTTGTTGATTACCAAAAGTTCAATACTAATAACAAAGATACAATGGCCTTATATAGGCAAATAAAAAGAAATACTACTCAAACTAGAAAGCCTAATTAAAAAAAATAAAACCAATCGGAATTCAAATCAGACTGAAAGACCAAATCCTGTTCAGAGTCGGATACTGCTGATATACCTAGAACTGTCGACAGCTGAAGTGGCATGACAACAGACTGTAGTGGCTTAACCCTATGGAAAACTCTACTGAAGTCAATTGGGTATTTTGAAATCTTTTGTTGAACCAGGATTTTGTATTAAGTCGATAAATAACCTTACCTTTTATGTAGAGCATGGACTTTTGATTAATGAACAAATGGTTGATTGTTAAGCATTTTTATTGGAGGAAGGAGAAATTTGAGAACACAGCCCTCAACCAGATCAATAAAAATGCTTAACAATCAACCATTTGTTCATTAATCAAAAGTCCATGCTCTACATAAAAGGTAAGGTTATTTATCGACTTAATACAAAATCCTGGTTCAACAAAAGATTTCAAAATACCCAATCCATTAACTAAATATAGATACACGGACAAAAGATCCAAATAAAGTAATTAAGAAGGTATTCATGCTAACTTGGTTCTTGACACAAATAAAATAATAAAGATACTCAGAACTGAAGAACACAAGAAGTATTACCAATTAAGTGTGTTGGTGAACAATTTGTTTCAACAAAAGCTGAAGGGTATCGATGACATAAAATTACCAATTGTCTGGTTCTATGAATGATGGATGGAAAATGTTAAACTACACTGAAGTACAGATCTTGATAAATAAATCAGAGTTCTAAATGCTTCTTTAAGAGTCAAATTGCTGGAAGTAGTGAGAGCAAGATATGCAAAAGAACCATGGATCATAGCATAAGTTTACATGATGTGACTAGAATAAACATGCATGGCTCTTCCTCTCAACCCACAAATGTCACTTCGCGCGGCATTATTATGTCATTATAATGAATTCACATGTAACTAAACGTACTCACATCTTCCATATATATAGAATTATGACACTTCTACAGCCCTAAGTTAAGTTCCCAAATATGCAAGTTTAACAGACTGGATATCCGTTGCACAGGTGCTATGGTGGTGATCACTACCCATTCAGTTCAGAGGAATGCATCACGTTGGTAAGTGTCAAAATACAAACATACACAAAAATGACAAGAATTAAAAGCACTGATAAATGTTGTAGCATGAAGTTTTGGACCGAACACACGCCATATCAGTAGCCAAAACCTTCCATAAGAATGATTAACATTCCTAACAACAGTCACAGAAGTTAAGTCTTAAATAACTATCATTTGTTGATGTACGAAAACAGACACTAAGTACATGACATTATATATATATATATATAGTAGTCTTCGTGTGAGAAACTTTCTCACACGAAGACCGTGAGAAAACCATATAGGGGCGATCATGTGGATGATCCGAACCGTTCATCTTGATCTATATACTTTATTTAGGCTACTAATAAAAAATCACGTGAGTCCGAGGCTTTTTACCCATGCAACAAGTGGTTACAAAACATACGTTTATTCGCCGTAGAATAAAGATGTCACTTGATGCATGGGTAAAAAGACTTGGAATCGCGTGATTTTTTATTAGAAGTCTAATTAGAGTATGTAGATCAAGATGAACGGTTCGGATCATCCATAAAATATCTCTTATATGATTTTCTCACGAAACTTATTTTGAGAAAGTTTCTCATTTGAAAATTTCCTATATATATATATATATATATATCTCTTATATGATTTTCTCACGAAACTTATTTTGAGAAAGTTTCTCATTTGAAAATTTTCCTATATATATATATATATATATATATATATATAGGAAAATTTTCAAATGAGAAACTTTCTCAAAATAAGTTTCGTGAGAAAATCATATAAGAGATATTTTATGGATGATCCGAACCGTTCATCTTGATCTACATACTCTAATTAGACTTCTAATAAAAAATCACGCGATTCCAAGTCTTTTTACCCATGCATCAAGTGACATCTTTATTCTACGGCGAATAAACGTATGTTTTGTAACCACTTGTTGCATGGGTAAAAAGCCTCGGACTCACGTGATTTTTTATTAGTAGCCTAAATAAAGTATATAGATCAAGATGAACGGTTCGGATCATCCACATGATCGCCACGATATGTTTTTCTCAGTCTTCGTGTGAGAAAGTTTCTCACACGAAGACCTCTCTCTCAATGTTTAAAATAACGATAACGTAACAATAACGTTTTTCTTTTGTTATGTTAACATACGTTATAACGTAACGCATAACGTAGGTTACGCGATTTAATATTTATTTTATAAAAATAAATATATATACTATATTTAAAAATTTATAAAGAAAAATAATTTTAAAATATCTAAAAAAAATATAAAAACAATATATAACACATTTAGCAAGTCTCACAATAAATTTTAGCGAGCATCAAGGAATTGAGGTGCTCCGATGTCATGTGGTTCCTCGTCAATTGAAAAGAGATCGAAAAGAGATTGACGACGAGTTCCTCGTCAATTAAAGAGTCGTGTTGTTTTTTAATTTTTGGAACATTACAATGATGAGTTCCTCATCAATTGAAGAGAGATCAAAGAGAGAGAAACTTGAATGCTTCGATGCTCGCCGACGAGAGAGATGAAATTGAAGAGGAACTGTAGAGAGAAGAAACCGCACGAAGGAGTCACCGTCGTTGTCGCCGTCGACTGCAGAGAAAGGAGGAACTTGGGTGCTTCTATGTTTCACTCGCCTTCCCCAATTTAGGGTTTCACGTTGATTTGGTCTTGCGAGAGAAATCACTTCGTTGTTTTATATTCGTAATCTGTGTAAATAACGCGAGTTACGAATGTTATGCTATTTTCATAACGTAACGTTCGTAACGCTCCAAAAACGCTCGTTACTGGGAACTGCGTTTTTTGCGAGTGTTATATAACGGCTAGGTGTTGTTATGTTCTGTAACGAGTTATAACGAGTTCCATAACGGGTTTTTTAAAACATTGCTCTCTCTCTCTCTCTCTCTCTCTCTCTCATATATATATATATATATATATATATATATATATATATATATATATATATATATATATATATATATATATATATAAGACTAAAGCTAACCAACAACCCATATTCCTGAATAAACAATAAAACAGTAGAACTATATAACCGAAAGTATATAAGATTCAAGTAGTAAGAAATCACCTGTGTTCATCCTCCGTCCAAGCTATTCCTTTGCGCCGTTCTTGCTCCGACCGTGACCCTTTTCCTCCATGACTTGAATCACCATGTGAATGGCTTGAGTTTCCGGCCTTTTTACTGCAGCCGCTGCCATCTTCGGCAAAGCCCTCCGAATTAGGAGGTGCATAGCTGGGCAAAGGGACTCGGCCAGACTCGATGTCGTTGATGTCCTCTAGTAAGAGCTCATAGTGGCGTTTGATTTCCTCTGTGGTTTTCCCAGGCACATCTTGTGTTATCTTCTCCCACCGGGAGCTCAAATCGTCGGAATGAATAGCCAAGGCACTCTCAAATGCCTTTTCCTGTTCCCAGCTCCATGAGGAGCTGCTGCTTGCATCCTCCACTACCATCTCAGAGTAAAGATTAACCGTATATAACCGTAAGCAGGCAGGCACCCAAAGAAGAAAAAGGACTAACCAAGGGATCTGAGACCACTATTTCTGGAGAAACCCATGGATTTATTTACTGGATGGGTTTTTTAAAAGAGCCCTCTTTATCTTTCCCTTAAGCTGCTCTCTTCAGAAGAAGAATTGCAGATGAAATTAATATTGGCCAAAGGCGATTGGCAAATAACAAAAAAAATCTCAGAGGAGGTGCAGAATTCACAGAGAATAGGTATGGGAGAAAAGGGGGCAGAGGCAGGTCAGAAAGAAAGAAAGAGCCAAGAATAGAAAAGGAAATTCGCATCAAATGCCCCTAAAACAAAGAAGGCAGAGCTCCAGGTCCACCACCTGACAACAAAAATTGGGGCTTTCTGGAATTGCTATGACCAACCACACAGACACAGAGAAGAGAGAGAGTATGTGTGTGTGCAAGGGAGAGGCAACCTAGAGTTTCAATTCATTCATCAACATGAATAAAACAGTAGTAAAATCATGTGATTACCTGAGTGTAGAGCACCAAATGGAAAAAACAATTCGGAGGGATTAGATTAGATTAGATGAATGGGAGATCGCCGGAGGAAGAGGAAGCAGACAGCAGCATCCCATCAGAAACAGAAACATTATTATTAATTTGTTTATTTATTACACAAGCAAAAGCAAAATGGTAAAAAAGTGGGTGGGGAACGATGGAACAGTTTTTTTTGTAGGATCATGTTCACAGACAACGGCCATAGACATTTATCCCTCGACGGTGAAAGAACGAAAGGAGAGATTTTTCCATGGTCAAAAATCAATCTGACACCCATTTCTTCAAACACTTACTGTTCAAATTACTACTAAACTTTTTTCCTTGGCTGCTGGCTTCATCCAAAATCCAAATCCAAATCCAACCACAAGACGCTCCATCAACACGCTCTTGTCCACTTGTCTTTTTTCTTATTAACCCAGGCAAAAATTGCGAGCCATACTGTACTACTGAGTGCTGAGTGAGAGTGATGAAGTGAGGTGAGGTAAGCCCCGACCCCGCTCTAATCCCTGGCTTAATTCCTTGCCTACTCTACCAAACAACAAACTGTAAACAGCAAATTCTTCAGTAAAAGCCCATAGCTCCCACAGGTTCTTTTCGTTTCACTGACTGTGACGCTGACCTGCGCTCCATGCCTTGGGTTCTTCAACCAGTGGCAGCCGAACGGACCCATCAAAAAGTATGCCATCTTTCTTTACTATTTATTCTTTCTACAAAATAATAAAAAGCATAAGAGTGTTCAATTTGAGATTGATTGGCTAAACAAATAAAACACCTTAAATTTTCACTCAATTGTACTTAAGTACTCCATCGTTTATACTTTAAAGTTTCGTAAAACTTGCAATTTGATATCCTCTGTTAAATTATCGTTAGAATATGCAGAAAATATTCCTCTCTGACATTCACGTGTAATATTTTGGATAATTTTAACCCCTAACCAAAAATTATTCATGCCTTTGCGTTTTTAAATCTCTGTTCATCTCATTACAATTATTTATATTAAAGATTAATATTAGAATTAGGATTATATATATTAATTGTTTTAGGAGTAGAGGTTTTCTTATTATGTAATTGTAATGGCGATATATGTCCGCAAGCTTGTGTTCGGCCTCGCCAATCAACCTTTTGTATTGCGCATCGTCATTAATCTCTTCGCAGTTCGTCAATGCTCTAGATCGCCAACCACACTGCAAATCAACTCTTGGACACCAAATCCTACCAATTTTGTGATTGTGCATGCGACAATCACAAATCACCCATCATCCATGGAGTGAGTTTTGAAATCACCATGCAATGAATTGCATGTTCGCATACATGCAAAGAATTCTATCCACATTTGCAGTTCAAATTCCTTCAACACAAAATCTAAAACAATGTGAGTTCGCAGAGATACACCTTCTGACTCAGCTTCACCAATTTTACATGGGTTGAGCTTTTGTGATCGTTGATCGAATCCCACTCAATCATCGTTGTTGGGTGTTGCAGCTGTCTTCTGTAGTCCACCGGCTTCTCTCGCCTGTGAATCCAACAAGCAACCTCCAGATCCTTCTCCAATTCGATTATCACTTCTCTTCCCTAATGAATTTATCATTGGCCATCTCTTCTCGTAAAATACCAGCGTTTCTTTTTTTCAAACCGGTCTTATCTTCTTCTGCAAAGTTTGAGAATCTATCAAAACCTCCACCTATACTAAGTTTGAGGATTTCATAAAACCTATCTGTCTCCTTTTCCGTCGACAAATTTCGCACTATTTTAATATCCACCAAGTTTCAAGCTAAAAAGACACTAGAGTTTTTGAAATCAACAATGTGTACTCTAAAAAGACCATGAGGTTTCGCCATGCCAAGCGAAAGAGACTTAGGTTAAGCTTCAAAAAATACTCCTTCATCACTCAGAGTCCATCCCCTTCTTTCTTCAGAAGATACTCTTTATCATCCGATATCTTCTTTTCATCGTCTACCTTCCAAACTCTTAATATTTCATCTATTATGAGTTTGTGAGGAGTTGTTTAAGATTTTACTAGTTATGTTCATTAGTCTTCAAAGAGCGAACAATATCAACTTTCAGATATTTTTAGCATTTTTTTTGGATTTTTATTTGCTTTTTCCTTATATACAGACTCACAATTTTTCCTCTGTTGTAAGTTTGCGTAGGGGTGTTAAAAATTAGTATTAGAATTGAGATTATATAATACTAATTGAATTAGGAGTAGACGATTCCTTATTGAAAAACAATGTGGCAACCTTAGGGGATGATAGGTTTGACAATAAATCTACAACAATTTTACCCAATTTTGAGTGGATGCAACAATATAGTTATAATAATAAGTAAAGCAGCAACAATGCAGTAGCTACAAGCAATTAAAACAGAGAGAGTAAGAGAGATGGATCAATGAGAGTCGACTCATGATATATAGTGTTTCGATCACCAACCGGCCTAGTCCACTATCTAGATGGCTCTTCTCTAAGATTTCAAACCAATCTTCTATTGGTTGCTTTCTTTCTAGGTAAAAGCTTAGACCTTCACACCGACTTTCTTTTCAGGTAGAAACTTAAATCTTTACAATTATTTTCTTTGCTGGTAGAGTATAGACTTTGCCAACTTTCTTTATGGATAGAAATCGAGACCTTTACAACTGCTTCTTTTGCGGGTAGAAGTATAAACCTTGCCGACTTCATTTAGGGTAGAAGTCTAGACCTTGCACCAACCCACTTTTCAAGTGGGTGGACTTCCTCACAATAAGTTTGCACAAATTGAGTTTGTTTTAAACAAGATAAGAACCAATAAAGCATAAATCACAAAAAAAGATTACAATTTTGAGGCTCTAATCGTAAGAAAAATCAAGATCAAATTTAACTTGGTACTATAGATCTAAATGCATAAAAATCAAGATGAAAGCTTGGATCTAGAATCTATAAGAACTTTGGAAGAGATTGAGAAAGAAAAGTAGAAAGTATGAGACAAGTTCTCAACAAAAGCTTGAAAGCATGAGTGAATCACTATCTTGAATCTTTGAATAGAATGAAGAATAAGCTTGTAAAAAGAATTTTTGCTCAAGATCTCTTTGAGTGATTTTTGGTTTTTCAAAAGTTGTTAAAAGAGTAGTGCAAACTTATATTTATAGGTGTGAGAAGATAGAATTAGGTGAAAAGAAGTTCAGCCCAAAAATTCAAGTTAAAATCATCTCACAATTGGTTGATTCGTTTGCACAAACAAGCTCAGCCCAAGTCAAAACATGTCCTTATCGGTCGACCTGCCGGTCAAATTGTGGGCAAACAATAAAATATCAACGGTCACATGTTTTTGTACCATAGTTTGAAATCACCTAGAGGGGGGGGGGTGAATAGGTGACTAGCTAATCTAATGGTGAATTAATGCGGAATTAAAACTTTTAATGCAAGCTAAAAACTATTATGCACAACACACCAAGTATAACCTAAGAGTGTAGCCGGATCCCCGTGAAGGGCTCTGGACTGTCTCCTCAAGATTCCTCTACATAAGAGTTGAGGTGCCGCTTTGGCTCTCTTGGTTGAATACAAGTGTGAGAAACAATCCCCAAGCATATATCAATTTAAGCACAAATATAAATCAATCATATAAAGATAAAGACAATATAAGCATGCAAGATATAAAGACAAGTGAGAGATAGAGAGAGCAATCGCAAATACGAGAGAATTGTTTCGAGGTTCGAGCACGCTTGCTCTACGTCCCCGCCTTCAACACTATGAAGGATTTTCACTATAAAACGATCCCACCGGATCACTCGGTGCCGCAACACCTACAAGGAGTTCCCACTAGAACTCTTGGACTCTCTAGTCCCTCTCTTATTCTCGCAAGAACAACACACCTCAAGCACGCAAGCTTGCCGAGGCCGCATCTCTACAATGAGCTCTCACTAGAACTCGAAACACCGCGAACCTGCAAGTCCGCCTCCTCAAATACAATGATGAAAATTTTGGTAATCTAAACACTTTGATCACCTAAAATCTTCTCACAACAAAGATCCCTATAGGCTGATATAGCAATGGATAGCTCAAGTATGTGTGTGAGAAAACTAGGATTGATTTGGTGGAGGAAAACTCAAGAAATCACTTTTGAAAACTCTTGATAAACTCTCCTTTTGAATGGAAGTATTTGGCTCTAAAACAAGTAGAGATAAACACTTAATAGAGTAGGAAAAACTAGCTCAAAAACCCACTTTAAATCTTGTATAAAACAGTCCATGGGAGCCCCCTTTTATAGGCCAAGAAAAACTAGCCGTTGGGGTTCAATCAGCAGTCTAGACTGCTGTCGGTCGACCCCAACGGTCAGATTTCTGACCGTTGAGCCAGCGGTCGACCGATCTGGTCGACCGTGGCCTGGATATAAAGAGCAGATCTCTCTGCCGGTCGACCGCCCGGTCAACCGGGGCCATTTCCAGAGAACAGAGCTCTCTGGCGGTCGACCGGGTCGGTCGACCGGCCCTCTAGCCAAACAAGGCGTACACGTTTGTGCACGTCGGTCGATCGACTCGGTCGACCGACTCCTGGCTCAGTCGACGGGTCGGTCGACCGGCAGAAGCCTAAAACTGTATTTTTAGGAATTAAAAACTTGGTATTTTTCTTTCACTAAAATCCTATAAATCCACAAAAAATCTACGAAAATAAGTTCAGTTAAATATTTTGAAATACAAACATGTTTGAGTAAAATCAAACCATGTTACAAATATTTTGAACTATTTTTGTAACTTAGTAATTTTGGCTTAAAACAAAATCTGTATTTTTCCAAAACTTCTCCAAATACAAAAACAACATATTTTAAACACTTTTAAAAGCATAGAGTATATGGATATGATCCACTACACATATATGATGAAATATCTATGTTTTTGACAATTAAACACTAAAATGGTTTTGGTTAAAACACATGTATATATTGAATTCCAAAAAATCAAACTGGTATTTTTCCAAAAAGAAAACTCTTTAGTATTTTTCCAAAATGAAAATTCTTTTATAAAAACTCATCTAAATCTTGTGTGTGAGTGTATATGATACTTGAGTAATCCACCAACTATTCTATCCTTTACATTTTATCTAAAATCAAAATCTTAACAAAACAAATCTAGACACAAGTCTTCTCTTGAAGGTCTTCACTTCAAGTCTTCTTCTTGACTTAGTCCAAATCATGATCCAAAGAGCTAGACTCCTCTTGAGTACTTGATGTGGTCTTGATGCACAAGCTCTTGAATCAACACGTGCTAGCTCCAAAACTTGACTTTAAATCCTTTATTGAAGCTAAACACCTACTAAGATCTTGATCACAAATCTGAGACTAATTAAACACAAGATCATTAGTACTATAACTACATGAGTTAATCATCATCAAAACTAGAGTGATGCGCCTTTGGGCCAACATAGTTGACTTCTACTATTGGCCAGAATAAAAAATTGAAAAGTATTTTAAAAAGTTCCCTCTCCTTTTCAAATTTTGCAAAAATAGATCGAACTAGCGGTCAATCACAGAAAATCCAAATACTGGATTTCTGTAGTGGGCGATCGACCTTGGCGGTTGATCCAAGCCTAACAGATAGTTGGCGGTAGCTCTCTAGCATTAGCGGGCGATTCGACAGATGCTAGGCGGTCGAACCGAGTCTAACTCGAGAGCACTGGTAGATGAATTTCGCGGTTGCTTGGTGGTCGAACCGAGTCCATCCTGAGAGCACTGAGCTCTAGTGGACAAATTTGGCAGACACTTGGTGGTCAAATCAAGTCTAACCCAAGAGCACTAAGCTCTAACGGTCCGTCAGACAGCACGAGCAGTCAATCTGTTTGTCACTGCTTCTGCGTTATATGGTGGCCCAAAGGCCTATCACTCTAATGTTGATGATGATTAACTCATATAGTTATACTACTAATAATCTTGTGTTATTTAAGTTTCAGATATTCAATCAAGATCTTAGTTGGTATTTAGATTCAACAAAAGATTCAAAGTCAAAATTTAAAACTAGCACGTGTTGATTCAAGAGCTCAAGTGTAATGATCATATTAAGTACTCAAGAGGAGTCTAGCTCTACAAGAATCGAGCTTAGGACAAGTCTACGTGGAGATGAAAATCTTCAAAGAGACTTGAGTTTAGAGTTTGTAAGTTTAGAATATTTGTAAAGAATAAATTAGTTATGATTGCTCAAACTTATATATTTACACACACCAAAATTTTATATTGGTTTTCAAGAACAAAATTTTGGTGTTTTGATTTTCGAGAAGTTGTGTTTAAACAATATCAATTTGTAAAAGATTCTATACTTTGTGTTTTAAACTCATACCTTGTATCTGGTTTATATCTCAAAAAAATAAGTTTTATACTTTGGAACATGTGCTGGATTCTATCCACACATATTAGACCTTTATTTATTCAAAGAAACTTATTTTGATGAGTTTTCGGTTTCAGTTTAACAAGTTTATGCTATAGTATTCATGAGTTGAATTACATTACAATCAAGTTTATATGTTTTATATGTGTATTTGATTTTATCCATATGCATTGTGCTTCAAATGAGTTTGGATAACTTGTTTTTGTATTTATGCACGTTTTTTGGAAAAATTGGATTTCCATTTAAAAGTTTAGTTTTTAGAAAATAAGGTTTTGTTTCAATGTTGCATTTCAATATCTCAAAAACAAGTTCACATGTTTATAATATATATTGATTGTTGATCATACATATTTGTACTTTAATGTATTTACATGAACTTATGTTTATAGAATTTATTGAGATTCATTGGTATTTATTTGGATTTAAATTGATATCTAAAAATAAGAAAAACATGCTTTTTGGGCTACGCCCAATCGACCGTCTGGTCTACCGGAAGTGAACATGCCTAAGTGTTATGCATGTCGGTCAACTGCAGAAGACTCAGTGCTCTCTATTTCTGGGTTTCGGTCAACCGCTTAGTCGATCGCCAGAGAGCAGTGCTTTCTGAATGTTGGGCACGGTCGATCGCCAACCCCAACGGCTAGAAAAATAGCCGTTGGGCTGTCGACCGGCCAGCGACTATTTTTTTGGCCTATATAAACGGGGTTTTGGGAAGAGTTTTCTCTAAGATTTAGAAGTATTTTTCAACCAGTTGTCTAGTGCTTACTCTCTACTCTTCTAAAGAGGTTTTCAAACAAGTTTTTGGACTTAAATTCATATCTTTCTAGTATTTGTTTAAAAAGTTGAAAAGTTTTGAAAAATCAAAGAAACACAAGTTTTGAGAAACACAAGTTTTGTTTTTTAAGTTTATCTATCTCAAAGAAGTTTTTCCACTTGTTTTTTTTAAAGAGATTCATTTACAAAATCTTTGTTTTCTCACAAATTTGAGTTATCACTTCAAAATCTATCCTTTGAGATCTTGTATTATTAGATTTTTTTATTTTGTGGTCTTTGTGATCACCAAGAATGGTAATCTTCTCTTTTGTTTTGTGTATTGGCTTTGTACCCTCCTCTTGTGTAGAGGTATTATTTTGTGCAATTCGCTTAGTGACACCTCTTATGTAGAGGATTGGAGATTGTATCACAGAGTCCTTTTGTGGAGATAGTGAAAATCTTTCACGCAGTGAAGGCGGCGACGTAGAGTTTGGTGCTCGAACCTCGAAACATATCATTGTATTTGTGTTTGGCTATCTCTCAACTCTACTCTTATTTATATCTTGCATTACTATTATTGCTCATCTATATACATGCTTGATATTGTGCTTACACTTGTATTGAATCAAGAAGGCTAGTAAAGCATCTCAACTTTTAATCTAGAGGAATATTGAGGAGAGTTTCTAGAGACTTTACCGGGAATTCGGCTTCATTTCTTGACTTCAGTTGTGTGTTTTAGTTTTGTTAGTGTAAAAATTTTAAATTTTGTATTTGATAGCACATCACCTATTCACCCCTCTCCAGGTGACTTTATAATTAGTATCAGAACTAATGCTCCTGATATTCAATTTAAGCACCGAGGAGTGATACTCATTTGCTAATCACTATATTTGTTTACACACAATCATGAATTTTCTTGCTCCATTTATGTTTGATGCTAGCAACATCCAAACATGAAAAATTAAAATGAGTTCATATTTTAAAGCCCTCGGAATACATCTTTATCTTGCTACAACTAAAAGATCATATATTGAAAGTGGTAAATATTTTGTGGCTAATGCACAAGTCATGATTGCACTTAAAAAACTCTTAATAATGATTATATTTCTAGGGTTGCTAATTGTGATTCCACTATTGCCGTGTGGAACACATTGATTTCTTTTGAAGAATAAGATCCAAATGATATGGAGAGAGAATCAAGTGAAGATGATTGCGACCAAGAATGCTTCATGATTCAAGGGAATGACCCCCTTGAGGTAAACTCAGAATCCGATTTTAATGAGGATGCAAATATACTTAATGACGAGCTTGCTATATTTTGTGAAGATTTACTTGAAATATATAAATTGTTAAAAAATAAGAGTTTGAAATTAAAAAAAAAATGAGCTTTTATCTTCAAAACTAGAAATTATTTTAGAAGGAAAAGATGTGATTTTAAGAGAAAAAGATTCTTTGAAAATCCAACTTGATTTTATTTCAAATGAAAACGATTTTTTGAAAAACCATGATGAGTTTGTTTCAAAGGAAAAAGATTCTTTAAAGATTCAACTTGATTTTGTTTTCAAAGATTGTTTAAAAGCAAAAGACTTTTTGAAAAATACTTTCGTTGAGAGAAAAAATATTTCTATTCCTAT
This sequence comes from Agave tequilana, assembly GCA_038442645.1. Lineage (NCBI taxonomy): Eukaryota > Viridiplantae > Streptophyta > Magnoliopsida > Asparagales > Asparagaceae > Agave > Agave tequilana. The sequence continues at coordinate 69,015 of JAVJIF010011838.1, read as the reverse complement.
TACCAAAGTGAAAAAGAATTTTTTCTCATACTAATGTTGTTTCTTTTTCTGTTTTCAAAAATGAGATTTGTGTTTTGAAGAAGAATATTGATTGTTTAGGCTCAACTTTGAGCCAATATGCTTTTAATCATAATAAATTGGAATCCATGTTTCATAAGAAACATATTTTACATGTTCATGCACATACTTCACGACATATACATGCATATCATGTTCACATACGTGTCACCATGCATGTTAGAGTGTACACTTGTATATATTGTGACTGCAAAGGCCTTATTGTAAAATTTTATTTTGATAAAATAAATGTTACAAATTTTGTAAGTAAAAATGTTTGGGTTCGTAGCAATACTAACCCTCAATAACCCAAAGATTTGGACACCAAAGACCACACCATTTATGTTTGATGTAGGTGTGAGCTCTCACAAGACGAGAGTTTGGTACCTTGGTGGATGATGTAATTGGAACTTAATGGACATATCTATAGATGCTTCACTATCAAGGAGTGTAGGTGGCAGGAACACCTTGTTTTGGTGAAATGGATATTAGTTCTATTCGTGTTGGTAACTATCTCTATTCTCCACCTTATGTTTAGTTTATACTTTAAATTGGATTTTTAGCATGTTATAATTTATGTGTTTTGATTATATGTTTAGATGCAAATTTTTGTTAAAACATGTGATATACTTGTATAGCTTTTGAGATATATTCTTGATTTTGTGCCAAAATTAATTCATATCCTTTATGTACTCAACTATTGTTTAGTTATATACATATATCCTATTTTTGATGATTCTTGCATTTGTAGATGAAATTCTTTAAAAATGCATTTGTTTTGATATAGTTTTTTAATAAATTTCTAAAGATACAAGCTTGACATTTTATGAGATTATTTTTATTGATTTTTGCTTTATGTATTTGTAAATCTTATTAAAACTATATGATATACATGTTGTATCATTGAGACACTATATTTTTATGTTATATACTCTATTGTGCACTCAATTTATGTTTTGATTTATATGTATGTTTTAGATTTGATAAATTTTTCACATATCTTGAAGCTTATCTTATATCTTTATATGCTTATTGACTATCTTGTTGGTGGATATGTTTTGATGATTTGTGTTTATTGCCTCTACTAATCTTGATATCTTTTGGTGCAAAAGAATTTCCTTAGTTTGTGATTTCATGTTTTTATAAATTAAGTTTTCTATGGGTTAAAATTTGAAAAAGAATTTATATGAGTTTTGATTTTGTATAATTTTTTTTTACTTTAATGAAAATGCTATTTACATGAATCTTGAGCACTCATTTTATATTTACTTATATAATTACTAATGACCTTTATTCCTTGCATTTCTTTCATGAGCCTGTTAATACTATATAGATTTTGAGTGATAATTCTTATGTAATTATCATGTTTCATGAGATTTATATGATTGGTTTCTTATTTGAAGAATTTTGAACTAGTTTTCAAAACTATTTTAAATTAGTTCTATTATTCTTCACTAGGTTGTATTTTCAAATTGATTTCAACTATTTTCAAATTATTCGTTTTTGAAAATACCACCCCTTAGTGAGAGGATGATTAGTGATCATACCTTGCATGCTCGTAAATGAATATTCCTTTGACATATGTATGTAGGTTAGTGATTTCAAATAATTATACATATAATTCACATGATATTTAATTTTTGTATACTCATTTTTGTTTATCTTATGCATGCTCTAAATTGGGAATGATATTTCAATTGATATACATATGTATATATGATTGATTGTGCATGTTTAACAATATTCATATATATTTTTATAGCACAATTTGTTTAATGTTAAACTCATGTTCAATTCAAATTGGTATCATAAATTACTATTAGTTTTAATTGGTATCATTTTTTTTTAAGCTTATACATTGGTTTTGTGATTATTTCAAAAATTGAGAGAAATTTCTTGATTTAAATTTAAATTGTATCTTATTTTCATCCTTTTTGAGAAAAATATTTTCTTTTAGAAAATATTCATATTTTTAATCGGTATCAATTATTATAATTGCTATTTATATTTCAAGTTGCTTTCCTAATTGGTATACATGGTTATCCATTTGATTTCAACTGATGTTTTTTTATTGATATCATGCTACATTTTCAATTAACATCTTTTGTGTGATTTTAAATTGATTCTCATTGGTATTCGATTATTCAAAACTTACAATTGATTATTCAAAATTAACAACTGATGTCTCCTTTATATGTAAATTTATGATGAGTGTATTATATAAAGAAGATATTGATCTCTCTTCTCTATTTACTACACGTGTGTAGGGGGCTTCTCTATGTAATGAATGTATGTAGGGGGTGTTGACACTCTGAAAAGACAAACTCCCAGGCAGCACTTCAACCGGTCCGAACGATGTCTAACATGTCGACACTTTCAAAAGACAAGTCACAGACAGGCTGAAAACTTGTCCATCCCTGGTGAACAAACCATTGATTTGGACTCCACTAATCCAGTGAAGCAGACAATGTGCCAAATATTGAAAGCTAAACACTTAGCTTCGCTGCAAGTTACACTTTTAGTTTCACCTGAGGCTCTTTGTATCTTTGCTGAGAGCTCATTTCTAAGCTTCACTGCAAGCTTTTGCATAGCTATGTTAAGAGCTATATACCAGCTTCGCAGCTAGCTTAGTAGCTCCGCTATGAGCTTAGCCTCGCATGAAGCTCTTTCCTTAGTTCCGCTGTGAGTTAGCTTCGCCGCGAGCTTATATGGTTATTTTTTTACCATTTAAATCTTAGCACGAGATTAATGTGATCATTATCACATATTTGACAGTTATTTACCTTGATCCAATCACTCCTCAATCAGTTGGAGAGGATCAAAACAAATTCCTTATTAGTGGAGAGAAATAAGAGATTGATGCAACAAAATCGAAGCCAGCTGTTGACACTCTAAAAAGAGAAAACTCTCACATTTATCTTCTACCGGTCTGAACGATGTCTAACTTATCGACATTTACAAAAGATAAGTCGAGGACAAGCTGACGACCAGGGACAAGACAACGACTTGGACTTTACTGATCCAGTGAAGCAGACAGTAAGCCAAAGTTATTTTTGAAGAGATCCAAGCAGGTCTAAGATGCTAAGTTAGCTCAACACTTAGCCTTGCATTGCCCAAGGGGATAGCCTCTGACCTCGCTTTAAAGCTCTTTATGGCTCCAAATAGAGCTAACTTACAGCTTCGCCTGAAGCTTTCTTGGTAGCTTCGCTGTGAGGCTAACCATTAGCTTCACTCGAAGCTTCCCATTTAACTCCGCCAAAGGCTGATCCAGAAGCTTCGTGTTAGAAGCTTTGTCCCTAGCTTCGCTAGAAGGGAAAAAAGGGTTTAGCTCCGCTATTGGCTGAGTCTTAGTTTCACACAAAGCCTTGAAAGTAACTTCACCCGAGGCTATGAGCTAAGTCTTACCTTCACCGGGGACTACGAAGGTAACTTCGCTGAAGCTTTGAGCTAAGGCTTAACTTCGCATGACTTAGCTCCGTAGCGAGCTTTACCAGATCATCAATTGACCGTTTCCCACGGGCGATTAATGAGTGACCTAACTAATTTAGTAAGATTAACGCCACTTTAGGTGGGCGGTTACACTCGCCCACTTCGTCTCACATTAAGTGGAGACAATTAAGCCACAACAGCAGGAAGGCGTTCGCACGAACCCTCTGGCTTCGCTGGAAGCTCACAAGTAGCTTTGCTGCAAGGTCATTTGTAGCCTCGCGCGAAGCTAAAGACTGATTCAGCCTTGCTGAATTCAAGGGGATGGTTATACCCCATTTTGGCTATAAATAGTACCTTGCTGAGCCAAGGAGGGACACGGACGGACAGAGAGGAAAAAGGGGCTAACAGGCTAGAGAGAGGAGATTGGCTGAAGGACATTCAACCAGAGATTCTCCTAGAGAGTGTTCTCTTATTCTCCTGCTTCCAAATACTCGATTTCCAGAACCAAGCGAGAAGGGAATCCTGTTAGGAGGCAGCTTGATCGTCTGGTCGATTGCATCGTCAAAGGGATAAAGTGATCGCGCGCTGATCAGATTCCTACCGGCATACTTTCTCAGAAATCTCAGAGGAGATATACCTGTAATTTCCATCCAATTACTTGTAATTTCGCTCCTCATTCTCTTTTGTAAGTTTTCCCACGAATTAAAGACATATTTTCAATGGAAAACAAGATGGCAACTCCACTGGGAAAAAAAGTCTTTTTCTGCAACAAGGAGATGATGTAGCAATGCAACAGTCAGAATCTTGAGCCCGTCATTGTCAAAAACTTGGTCATTCACTTTGACCAAGAAAAATTCAAAAAACTACTCTCTGAGGGTAGCTCAGTGCTCCACGCGCGGAAGTACAAGAAGGTTTCTATGGCCAAGGCTTCAGTGGCTACAGAACAGAAGCCACCTTTAACCGGGCAAGCAACTAGACGAACCTCGTCCCTGCTCCTCTCAGCCTCAACAGAGGCTAAAAGTGCCTCATGTAAGGCTAAACAGGTTCCCTGCGAACCTAAAACTTCGCTTTCCAAGCAAGTGTGGAGGGCGAAGCAGAAAGTTCCGTGCGAATTTTCAGGCAAAGTTCCAGAACAACTTCACCTATCACGCGAAGACAAAGGCAAAATACCTATACAGTTTAGCAGCATTACTGATATTAGCCGCGAGGCTAAGTTGGTATCTCTGTCCTCGCCCAATTGGGGAGCAGTGACCCCTAGTGCCAACCTCGCTTTCATGAGCGAAGTTACTGATGGCGTGACTAACACAGCGCCAGTACGTAAAGGTACTAGCAAAGTTCTCAGCCGCGAGGTTGGAACTGAAGCACTCTACAGTGCTAAGTACCTTCGCAGTAAAGCAAAAAACAAAGCACCACCGCGTGCTAAAAGCGAAGTTACCATGACTTTGCTTCCAAAATTCTCTGGCGCTAAGCTCATGTCTTGCGGCGGAGCTACACATTTAACTTGGCCAAGTGCAGTTAATTTAACTGATAAGGTGATTTCCTAATCACCTAAAAACAGAAGCCTCAAGGCTAGAGGTCTCCAGCCCGAACAACCTCTTCAAGTATCCAAGCAAGATCGTATAAGCTTGGTTAACACTGATCTAAGAGAGTTTCTAACTCACAAGCGAAAGTTAGAACTACTACATACTTCTCCCTCTTGTTGTGAACAAGTCGGATGTTAGTTGGTGACGGTCCATTCAGTCCATTGCTGATTAGGACCAGTGCCCGCCACTCTTACAGTCCGACAGTCAGTTTTTGATCGACTATCATTTGAGCCCCGGTCAAGCATCACAAAAAGAGCAAATCGTGAATCCTACCAGATATACCCTCTGCATTCGTCAACACGATAGAAAGGGGACGTGAATTGATCAGGGGCAGACGAGGGCGGCGTGATACTAGTTCCCCTTTGTTCAGTTCTCCAGACCTGGACTATAGCCCTGGCTTAGGCCAAGTCTTGGTAGGAGAGGAAGGTGTGTTCCAAACCACCAGATCTAGGGTGGCAATACCCTACAACTATGAGCAGTCATCCTCTTTGACTGGAGTGATATCACCTGAACCATTGAAAAGTTTATTCCAATGGTCTGACGATGAAGGAGAAGCTAGTGGGTATGCCTCTTTAACAACCGTCAGCTCGGTACAAACGGGCAAAGTATCAGTGCATATGGACGATAACGGCAATGCCGACAGATGGAAGCTCAAGAGTAAACCTCCAAGGCCCAGCAAGAAGCCTCAGACAACATCCAACAAATGTTAGCTCAACTCCTCACCAACCAGAATAATAATGATGCCGAAGCAATCATAATGAGAAGGCGCATAATGATGATGAGAAACCTAAGACTGAGAAGTCAAAGAAAAGCTCTTCCATCGATGTTGAAGTTCTTAAAGGCATCCAAGTTCAGATTGCATCCCTAGCTCAGAGGGATGAATTGAAGAAGGCAGGCATGACTCGTCCTTATCCGCTTGAATGGGACTCAGTGCCATATCCTCCAAAGTTTAAACCACCAACGTTACATACGTATGATGGTAAAAGCTCGCTAAACCAGCATATCTATTACTTTCGATCTCAGACCGGTAATGTTATAGATAACGATGCTAGCTAGAATATTTATTGTACTCTCAAAAGAGTAGCTTTCAACTGGTTCAGAAGCCTTCCACCAGGCTCTATCAATTCCTGGATCGACTTGGAGACTCGGTTCCTTTCTCGTTTTTATGAGGATGACACCGAGGTGACCATGCATAAACTCCTCTCCACTGTGCAGAGGAAAGGAGAATATGTCCGTAATTACATTGAGCGGTTTAGAAACTTATCTCTGATGTGTCCAGCAGGGATGCCATTGCCAATGTTGTTGCAGACATGTAAGCATAACTTCCTGGACCAAGTGGAGATTCGTATGGGAGTTATCAGGGCTCATACCTGAAAAGAACTAGTTGAGCAAGCTGAGATAGCCGAGAAGTCAGCTAAAAAGTTTGAACCATCTACCCCAAAAAGCAAATGGGGTATGAATAATAAAGGACGCGGCGAGATGGCACAATCTTCCCAAGCCAAAGGGAAAGAGACTATATCCGTTGAGCTGTCAAGAGATACTCCTCTGAAGACCAAGAAAAGCGGTGTCAATAATCAGGAGTTTAAGTTTCCTCTGAAGCAGTACTCCTTCAAGGATGAGCAGGTGATTACAATATTCCATTTGCTCTAAAAAGGGAATAAGTTTAAGCTGCCAGAGGCTCGACGCTCTAATGAAGTGGGACGCACAAACGATCCCAATTATTATCTTTTTCATATGATGGTTCATCATCCTACTAACAAGTGCTTTGTCCTGAAGGATAAAACTCAGGCTTTGGTCGATGCTGGGGTTCTAAGTTTAAAGTCAGAATAAAGGAAAGTCACTGCAAACATGGTGACTCTCGAATTTGACACTATGCCAAAGGTCACATCCTTGATGGATCTTTTCCAATCCCTAAGGCACGGCTGGAGATAAATCATCCTTCAGCTAAACAGCAAGTGATTAGAGGTCTTGTTCCTCTGACATTGAAAACAAGGAAAATCATGTGGGTGCACCCAGACCTCGCCCAAGACAAACAGTGGGATTCAAAGAAACCCAAGTCAAAAGGGAGATCCTGCAACGCTGTCTCTGTCTTGCCAGATGATGACAATATAATAATAGCTTCTCTTAGCGATTCTGAAAATGAGAGGCATGCTTTCACGGCGCAGGCTGATGCACTTCAGCCAAGGGCACTCGGTCAGAAAAATCGTACTTGAAACAGTATGAGAAAACTACTGATGAGACACAACAACAAACGACGTCAGTAGAAATACCTGTTCCAGCCTCAGTCCGACTTCAGGAAAAGAGAAGCAGAAAGAAGTCCAGTTTGACCTTGTTTTGAAAAAATCTTCAGGCCTGGGACTTGACATTCCTTTCCGCTTTGACATGTTGGCCCAGCTGGCTAATATTCCAGCTCGTATCACCATACACGAGCTGCTTCGCCTCTCAAAAGAGACAAGAGAAGCACTCAGGGATGCACTGGCTAATTCAGAATCATTTCTGACACATATCGCAGAGACCCCTAGAGATGTCAATCAACCCTTGTGTTCTTAATTTCATCATGTATAGCCAAAAGTACCTGCTATCACTTTCACCACTAAGGACATGCTCCTCAAGGACAATAAACACGATCGACCTTTGTACTATACCGGATACATTAGCTCAATGTGCATTAAAAGGATACAGGTTGATACAGGGTCCGCACTCAGCATTATTCCCAAAAGGCTCCTCTACTTCCTTGAGATACCGCTTTATCGGTTGTTTGCAACGACTACTACGATATACGGTTTTAATGCAGGAAGTAGTCACCCACTGGAAAAGATTCGACTCTGTTGCCGAATCGGAGACCTGAAATCAGAAGTGACGTGTTATGTTATTGACGCTGACACGTCATACAACTTGTTGCTAGGACGACCTTAGATCCATGCTAACTGGATCGTTCCTTCTACTCTGCACCAATGCTTCAAGTATGTAGAAGATGATGCAAGGGTACGAATGGTGTTCGCTGAAAAATAACCGTTCAAAGGGGTGAAAAATTACTTTACTGATGCTCTCCTATATCAGGAAGCTAGTAAAAGCATCAAAAGAACCATTGCATGATGACGACGACAGTGGCAACGAAGCAGATTCAGAGTCTGAAGGAGACACACCAGCTACTTTGGCTTGTGAACCAATTGTAGCATATTTTAATGATTATCAATGTAATAATCCCTCTGGGGATGATGATGAATGGATAATTAATGAGAATGTTATTTTTGATTATACTACGAGTGTCGAATTGCTTGAATCTGTCGACAATAGTTCTCTACACATGCCTTTCACAAACCAAGTATGACAAGTACATCTGTAGAGTGTGTGGAAGGGTCCGTCTTCGTGGTCCCTCCATCCAAAAGGAGTTAATCACCGATAGTATTCGGTAGGGCCCAACTGTAACACTTGCCTTGATTAACCACCTATTTAAAATACTTGAGTGCCTTAAGGAGATAATGTGAAGATAAGAATTCATGTAGGATACTTATACTAAATATTATACCATGCATATACTAGCATATATGTATATGGATTTAAATACACACATGCATGTTGATTTTTTTTTAATCATACCCCCACCATACTAGTTACTACAAGTAATTCATGAAGGGGGAGGTATGGGGATCTTACTCATAAGAGTAAGGTAGAGGTGTAGAGAGATGATGTTAGGGGGCACTTGGCATGATCTCATTGAAAGTTGTGAGGTATTTAAAGAGAAAAAATGAAGAGAAATTTCTCATTTTTGCAACACTCTCTTCTTCTTTTCATTTCCAACTCCAAAAATCCCCTCCCTTTTTCTCCTTTGCAGCCAACCAAGGCAGCAGCAGCAGCACCATTTTCTTCCCCTCCATTTCTTCACTCACTCACTCACTCCCTCTCTCTCTCCCTCTCATTCCCTCACAAATCTTTCCCTTCCTTCCTTTATACTAAAAGCCTTCCTTTACCTATATTATCTCCTCCAAAACACCTATTAGAACATGAAATAGTGGTGATCTAACATCACATTAGAGGGATAATTCTTGAAGACAAGGTTGGCTTAGGTATCAAGATAGGGAGGTGATTTTGGTTGAAGAAGGTAAGCAAATACTTAAGCCTACTACACCCCTCTTATACGCTTTAAACTATAAACTAATTATGATGTTGTTATGACCTTGTAGACTCCATTATAGCCGGTGACCAATCTTGATAAGGGGATATTCTCTTCAAGGGTGAGTAGAACATCTAAACCCCAAAATAATAGTAGGTAGTGTAAAGTTTGAAATAAAGAAGAGAATTGCTAAGTTATAAGTAGACGTGAAAATGAACGATAATGCATGTGTATGGTTTACAGACTTTATGTGTACATTATAAACAATCTTATGGTAATCATGTTGTACCTATTTTCATGTATGCTTACCATTGTGCATGATTGATAAATTTATTGTGTGTATACATGGTAGTCAAACACATGTCTCTTAAGAAGAAATAGTTCTATGAACAAACATAATACTTGATTCTATGCATATATATATATGGCTATGCATATATTAAGATGATATAATGTGTTGGTTACCTTGAAAAGGCTCACATGTGGTTAACTTAGCAAGTTGTCACTTATCTATGTTAATGACTTCCATAATGTTGGTATAATGTAAAGTAGAAATCATGAAAATTATTTATGTTGACATTGCTTTATAAATCCTTGCATGTTGTTATTACATGAAAGATATAATTATTGCATATTTGGAGGAAGGGACCAGGTTGAACCGGAGGTGACCGAAGGGGAGAATATTATGATTTCATATAGGAGGAAGGGACCGGGTTGAACCGGAGGTGACCGAAGGGGAGAATATTACGTTGAATAACATGTAGAAGGAAGGGACCGGGTTTAACCGAGGTGACCGAATGGGGAGTCCAACTTCATGTTTAACAAGTGTGTTAATATGGTTAAGATGGAAAATGAATGTTAAAACTATATAAATTTCTTTAACTTAAGACTCTGTGATAGTCGACTACTATAGGCAATTTCAATAGGGTTAGTCGACTAGCCTTTGGGCCAAGTCGACAGTAGATGGGAGAAACAGGTATGCAAGTCTCTGGAAACTACCCATAGTCAACTATATAAGATAGGTTAGTTTACTAGCTTCAGTTACAGGCGACAAATAGAGAGTAGACATCCATTTTGGTCAAGAAATAGTCGACTATAGGTGGTTTATAAGTTGACTAGTACCAATAGTAGTTGACTATACAAGATTGGATAGTCGACTAGTTGAGTTACAGGCAGCCAACAGAGAGTGGATATCCTTTTTGGACAGGGCTTAGTCGATATAGTTTTAAGCTAAGTCGACTAATATCAGTATTAGTCGACTATAGGAAGGGCAAGTCGACTAATAGGACCAATTATTGTGTTTTGGTTAAGACTTCCAACAAATACCTAAAAATATACAAAAATGGTATAAATTTCAATTGTTACCTTTATGATAAATTCCTATAGACATACTTAATGGTCATGCATATGTTTGTTATTTTCCTCACTGAGCTGTTGAGCTCACCCCTTATATTAATCACCTCCAGGTTTGGATAAAAGCAAGGGACCCGCTTAATGGCAACTTACGGGATAGGTGACAGCGGGAGATTATGTTCACCTTTATGCATGTTCCATCATATGTATATATTGTTTAAGAAACACTATGTAAAACTCCTATGTTGATGCTTGCCATGAACTTTTATAATATATTGAAATGCTTGTGTTAATAGGTGCTTGACTTGAATCTAGTTAATATTATGGGGTTCATGGAGTAGTAATGAGTTTGCTATGTGTTCTTTACCGGATTGTCGGATCAATGTTTGGAAATATGATAAATCATGCCGAGGTCATATGACTTGAGCGGAAATGTTGTGAAGCCATAAGTAGGCTGACGTTAGCCGAAATCAAAGTGTTGTATCTTGATGGGTCTCACGCTTGAATTAAGGATAACCATTGATGATTGTGATACCGGATAATATTAAAACTGGGACCGTTTTAGTTGGTATCAGAGCAAAGGTTGTAGGTAGAAGGAAAAGGTTAAGTCAGAGGTAGGAGGAAATAGAATTGTTAGGCTTAATGTGTATGGATATGTGATTATAGTAAAGTGGTGGGTTTTTGTGACAGATTAACCGTGAGTCAAGCGGTAATTGATTATTTCCTCACATCAGAATCGGGGTGCCCGCACGTCCTAATTCGGGTGAGTTGGCTGAGAGTGCGGGCTCTCAAAAACAGCTACTAGTGGTATGTGACACTGGGACGAGGAAATACATTAAATTATCTATTGAACCTAAGTTATTCTGAAACATGAAACTTATGGGTAGAGTAAGGATAAGTGTAAGTGTAAGAGAGAGTGTGTGTGTGTGTGTGTGTATATATATATATGTTGCTTCTTTCTTGTTGTATAACAGTATGTCGAGACTATTTTTATGGGTTGAGATTGATATGACTCCTTGTTTACATGTAGATGGGGGACTCTAACAAATATTGGCCGGTCTCTAGCTCGGATAGTTCGAGCGCGAGTTGGATGGCAGGTTCTATGGATTGGGGTTATGAGTCTGATGAGACTGACCTAGAGGTCGTATTTTCAGCCCCAGACCATATAGACCATGAAGAGGTTGAGTTTCAGGCATCTAATGAGCCTGAATTGACCATTGCCGATATAGACAGTTTGGTTGGGGATTCACTTGAGGTAGGAGAGACCGAGGATACGAGTGCATTAAAGGAAGAGACCCGAAGAGGATTTACTTATGGAGGTCTTTTTTGGGATGAAAAATAGGAAGATGACATGGATTTATATGATGATCTGGATGACTGGTATTGCGCAGGAGACAAAATTACCAGGTAAGACTCTGAGGAAGGCATAGATGATAGCGAGGATAGCAGCAGTACTAGTGGGGACTCAAGTGGGGAGACTCTACCCTATGAGGGATGAATCTATGAGCTATTACTTTTGATATGTATATATATGTGTAAGCCTAATGTGCTAGTTGATGGATATCTTAGAAGTTTTTGTTGTATATGCCCTGACACATCTTGTATGCATGCACATGGGTTAGTTCGGATATCCAAAAAGGGTAGATATATCAGTGTAATATCCTTGCATCCGTTTTGGTATGTATATAAAAATATATAGCAAATTGCTTGTTTACAAGTGATAATGAATGTTGTACTAAAATAATTGCATGAAATTAAGAATTTTATCTAAAATTGTTTTCGTACATGTGAAGTATGTTGACTAGACATCCTTATCTTATAGGAATGATGCATGGATCTAAATCAACTACCACCCGATGAGCCATTATCGCTCGGGATGTCACACTATAGTGTGATAGGGAGTGCTCACCCTATGGATAATAATGAAGATTCAGAAGTACAGATAGGAGGAGGTCGTGGAACTCTGAGGGTTATGCCGGAGTGGCTCACCCAGTTAATGACAAGAGCCAATGATAATAATTCTCACCGAGCATTGGAACAGTTCCAAAAGATGAAACCACCAGTATTTGAAGGGGAGGCGGATCCCTTACAAGCTGAAGCGTGGCTTCTCCAGATAGAAAAGATTCTGGATGTAATGAACTGCACTGATGAGCAGAGAGTATCCTTCTCTTCCTTCATGTTTCAAAAGGAAATAGAACACTGGTGGAGGGCAGTGAAAAGTAGTGTGAAAAGCACAAGAGAACCAATCACCTGGGAATTCTTAGTGAATAAATTCACTGAAAAATATATTCTAGAGACGACCAGAGATAAGATGGCATCAGAATTTATAGAATTACGACAAAGTCAGATGAATGTGTCCCAATACGACCAGAGGTTTACCCAATTGTCCAGATATGTTGATGCCTTGGTGAAGAGTGAGGCAAAAAGAACAAAAAAGTTCGTGAAGGGCCTAAAATCAGAAATTCGAGGCAGATTGATTCCCTTACAACTAAGGAATTATCTCCAAGCTGTGAAAAGAGACTTGGAGGTAGAAATGGATATTCAAGAAAGTCAAGAAGACTGGGCGAAGGAGTTACCCAGCTCAAAGCGTCCCCGATATCAAGGACCATCAGTATTGGTGGCACCGGGATCATTAGTTGTAAAGGATTGGGTTTAATGCTGTAAGTACACCTAGAGGGGGGGTGAATAGGTGTACGGCTAATCTACTGAACAAAATGCGGAAATTAAAAACTAAATGGCAACACACTTAATGTAACCAACGAGTGCAGCCGAATTCCCGGTGAAGGGCTCTGTACTAACTCCTCTTGATTCCTCTGAATAAGAGTTTAGGTGCTATATGAAGCTCTCATGGTTAAACACAAGTGAGGCACACACAAACAACATAAGTATATATATGATATGGTAATAAGATGCAATGCTCAAAGTAAAAGAGAGAGAGAGTTAAGAGAAAGTGGATTAATCGCTAACACGCGGATATGTTTCGAGGTTCGAGCACACAGCTCTACGTCCTCGCCTTCACACAGAAGGATTTCCACTAACTTGTCCACACAGGACTCCCACGCAGGGAACCTCCACTGAGGATTTGGGGCAATACAATAACCGGGAGTACACAACTCTTCTCTCAACCGAATACAACCTCTCACTAGAGGCAATGTACAACTAACACAAATACCACCTCACACAGAGGGGTAAGCACTTAGCCAATACAAATCAATCACCTCACACTAGAGGGATTTCAACACAAACTTCACCTCTCACTCGAGGGAGCTAAACACAATCTCCACCTCTCACTAGAGGGAGCCAACTACCACTCCAATAATCAACCTCTACACAAGAGGGATAACACAAAGTAGGAGGGTTTACAACTTAGTGATCAAAAGACCACAAACCAATTTCTTTTCCCACAAAACAAAGATCATATAGAGAGGATAGAATGATAAGCTCAAGTGTGAGAAAATAAAGTGTTTTGAACAAATAAAATCACTTGGGAAAATCTCCAAATAGATATAGAATTTTTAGACCAAAAACAAATTCCCAAAAGACTATTTTCTTTGAATTAACAAACACTTTAAAAACAAATAGAGAGTAAGTATTTTGAACCCAAAACTTTTTGCTGAAAAACACTTAAGGAGTATGGAATTTTTCTCTCTAAAAATCTTACATAAAACAGTCCACAAAAACCCTAATATATAGGCCAAAAGAAAACTAGCCGTTGGGGTCCAGTCAGCAGCCTGGACGGCTGTCGGTCGACCGGCCCGGTCGACCGCCAACGGTCAAATTTCTGACCGTTGGGGCAGCGGTTGACCGGCCCGGTCGACCATGGCCTGGAACAGAGAGCAGAGCTCTCTGCCGGTCGACCGACCCGGTCGACCGGGGCTTTCCAGAGAGCAGAAGCTCTCTGGCGGTCGACCGGGTCGGTCGACCGGCCCTCCAACCAAACTGGCGTGCACGTTCTGTGCACGTCGGTTGACCGACTCGGTCGACCGACTCCTAGCTCGGTCGACCGGTCCGGTCGACCGGCAGAAGCCAGAACAGGGATTTATAGGTTTTGAAAACTTGGCTTTTTGACTTAAATAAAATCCCATAAAATCTCTAAAAATCCACAAAAATAGTTTCAGTATAATACTTTGATAATCAAACATGTTTGAGTAAAATCAAACCATGTTACAAATATTTTGAACTATTTTTGTAACTTAGAAATTTTGCTGAAAACCAAAATCCGTATTTTCCAAAACTTAGATTTGAAATGGAAATCCGATATTTCCAAAACTCATCCAAATACAAAAATATGATATTGAAACAACTTTGAAGCATGCTGTATATGGATATAATTCAATATACACGAAAGGTATATATCAATGTTTTTGACATTAAATCCGAAAATAAGTTTTGTTAAAATACCAAAACTCCAAACTCATGAAATAGACTATCAAACTAAGTTTGTTTAAATAGTTGAAACATAGATGTATATAGAACAAATCTAATATATATTAAACCATGTAAACTTGTTGATTCTATCTATTCATGAAAATCAAGATCGGTTAAACCAAAAACTGAAAACCAAAACATGAAACTTAAACAAGTGTGTGTGTTGTGAACTTGAGCATACCACACTATCTAATCTTTAACAATGGATCTAAAATAAAAACTAAACACTGTACTAAAGTCTTCTTGTAGAGCGCCGTCTCCAAGTCGACTCGATCCAAACGTGATCCACCGAGCTTGACTCCAAACGAGTGCTAGATATGAACTTTGACGCTCGGGCTCTTGAATCACCATGTGAAAGCTCCAAAATACCTTTGTTGAAGCTAATCACCTACTAATATCTTGGTTAAGTATCTGAAACTAAACATCACAAGATTATTAGTAAACTATAACTACATGAGTTAATCATCATCAAAACTAGAGTGGAAGGCCTCTGGGCCAACAAATGCCACTCTCCAAACAGGAGGATGAGCCAGAGGCAGAGAATTATGGTTGAGAAACAGAGACACTTTTTCAAAAGCACAGGCTACCTCTGCGTCCCACCCTAGAATCTCAGAGGCCCCTTGGTGCCAGAAGTGTAGGATGAACTATTTGAAAACTGCATTCAAGAAAGAACTTGTTATAATTGTGGAGGAATGAGACATTTAAAGAAAAATTACCCGACGAAGCACGGAAGCCAAGGCCGAGTAGGGGAGATGGAAGGTCAGCTATGAGAATGAACACTTCTAGGGGACCAGCCAGTAATTTTATACCACCCAGTAATGCTCCGTGACCTGCTGCAACTTAATCATCTGTACAACAGCCACAGGCTCAAGGAAGAACTTTTGCGTTAACCCATTGAGAAGCAATGGCCTCGAATGCAGTAGTGGAAGGTATGATCTCCATATCAGGACATATTGCTCATGCATTGTTTGATCCTGGAGCTATTCATTCATTCATATCTAGTGCTTTTACTTATAAATTAAATCAAACATCAGAACCCCTAGGATTTCAGTTGGTTGTATCCACACCCATAGGGGTAAAGATAATAGCTAGCACTAAATATGTGAACTGTGAAGTGATGATTGGGGAGATGGAAACATCCATTGATTTGATTAAGCTGGGCGAGATGGAGTTTGATGCAATATTAGGAATGGATTGGTTGTCCGTTTGTGGTGCACATGTGGATTGTAATAGGAAGAGAATCATCTTCAAAATAGAAGGAGTTTCAGAGTTTATTTTTGAAGGGGTAAAAGTTAGTCATGATATACCCTTCATATCGGCCATTAAAGCCACCAAGTTAATGAGGCAGAGATGTCAAGGATTTCTGGCTTCAGTTTTGGACACCACTAGAACTAATATCAAAATTGAGACTATTTCAGTCGTAAATGAGTTTCTAAATGTATTCCCAGAAGATTTACCAGGTCTGCCCCCAGATCGAGATGTAGAATTTGCAATAGATGTGATGCCCGGTACTGCCCCAATCTCGAAAGCACCATATCGTATGGCCCCTGCAGAAATGAAAGAACTTAAAACTCAACTACAAGAATTGCTAGATAAAGGTTTCATCCGACTGAGTGTATCTCCCTAGGGAGCACCAATACTATTTGTTAAGAAGAAGGATGGAAGCATGAGATTATGTGTCGACTATCGAGAGTTGAATAAGGTCACTATTAAAAATAGGTACCCGCTTCCTCGAATTGATGACTTATTTGATCAACTATAAGGGTCTTGTGTATTTTCTAAGATAGACCTTAGGTCAGGATATCATCAGTTAAAGGTCAAGCCAGAAGATGTGTCTAAATCGACTTTTAGAACAAGATACGGACATTTTAAATTTCTAGTCATGCCTTTTGGACTCACTAATGCCCCGGCAGCATTTATGGACCTAATAAATTGAGTGTTCCAACCATACTTTGATCAGTTTGTGGTGGTATTCATCGATGATATTTTGATCTATTCAAAGAATAAGGAAGATCATAAAAATCATCTTAAAATTGTCTCCAAATCTTGAGGGAGAAGCAACTTTATGCTAAATTAAAGAAATATGAATTTGGTTGGAACAAGTAGGGTTTCTTGGCCACATTATATCCAAGGAGGGAATATCAGTAGATCCAATGAAGATTGAAGTAATCAAAGATTGGCCCAGACCCTCAACTGTTACTGAGGTTCGAAGTTTCTTGGGGTTAGCTGGATACTACAGAAGATTTGTGAAAGGATTCTCTCTAATTGTGGCACCATTGACACAATTAACTAGAAAGAATAGGAAGTTTGTATGGGGAGAAGAATAAGATAAGAGCTTCCTTGAAGTTAAAACAAAACTAACTTCTCCTTTTCTAACTGTACCTTCGGGAACTGAAGGATTTGCCATCTATAGTGATGCGTCAAAATTGGGACTAGGATGTGTATTAATGCAACATGGGAGAGTTATTGCCTATGCGTCCCGACAATTGAGAATTCATGAAAGAAATTACCCCACTCATGATTTGAAATTAGCCGCTGTGATTTTTGCCTTGAAGATCTGGCGACATTACTTGTATGGAGTGTCTTGTGAAATCTTTACTGATCATAAAAGTTTGAAATATATTTTCACACAAAAAGAACTGAATATGCGGCAGAGGAGATGGCTAGAACTAATGAAAGATTATGATATTACCATCCACTACCCCCTGGAAAGGCCAATGTAGTGGCTGATGCCTTGAACCGGAAATCAGGAGGAGCACTTATAACTTGCCAAACAAGATTATTAAGAGATCTAGAAGAAATGCAAGTAGAGATGCGAGTCATTGATCCTTCCAATGCTAAGTATTAATTGAATCAAGTAAGTATTCAATTTGATTTATATGACAAAATCAAAGAGGCCCAACAAAGAGATGCTCAAATAAGGAAAATTATGAAGAAGGTACTAGAAGGAGAACTTGAGGTGTTTAAAATTGAAGATGATGTACTGAGATTCAGACGCAGATTATGTGTGCCAGATATAGCAGAGATTAAGAAAGAAATAATGCAGGAAGCTCATTGTACCCCGTATAGAGTCAATCCGGGGAGCACAAAAATGTATCAGGATCTGCGTCGTAACTTCTGGTGGGATGGAATAAAAATGAATATTTTTAATTTTGTCCACAAGTGCTTAGTCTGTCAGCAAGTGAAAGTAGAACATAAGAAGCCCCCATGATTGCTGATAACATTACCAATTCCTGAATGGAAGTGGTGTCATATTGCCATGGATTTCGTTACTGGACACCCTCGGACATCTCAAGGACTAGATACAGTCTGGGTAGTGGTAGATAGACTTACTAAATCTGCCTACTTTCTACCTATCCGGATCAATTATTCTATGGAGAGACTGGCTCAAGTATATATCCGAGAAATAGTTAAACTGCATGGAGTGCCTGAGTCTATTATATCAGATCGGGATCCTAGATTTCAATCTAGATTTTGGAGAAGCCTATCCGAAGCTTTGGGCACTAAGCTACAACTCAGTACATCGGCACACCCCCAAAAAGATGGACAGTCAGAAAGAACTATTCAAATATTGGATGTTGAGAACTTGTGTATTAGATTTTGGGGGAAGTAGGGATAACTATTTACCTTTAGTAGAGTTTGCTTATAATAATAGTTATCAGTCCACCATTGGCATGCCTCCGTTTGAAGCATTATATGTAGAAAATGTAGATCACCGATCTGTTGGGAGGAAGTTAGGGATAGAAGGATATTTGGCCCTGATATAATTCAAGAAGCCACTGACAAGATCAAGTTAATTAAGGAAAGGATGAAGGCAGCCCAGAGCAGGCAGAAAGCTTATGCAGATAATTACCACAGACCACTGGAATTTGAGGTAAGGGATAAAGTTTTCTGAAGGTATCTCCAATGAAGGGAGTGAGACGCGCCGACAATAAGAACAAATTAGCTCCTAGATATGTTGGACCATTTGAAATATTTGATAGAGTTGGACTGGTTGCTTATCATTTAGCCTTACTTCCTGTTTTGGAGAGAATGCATAATGTATTTCATGTCTCTCAGCTAAGGAAGTACATACCTGATCCTGATCATATAATTTCCTATGGACTTCTGCAATTACAAAAAGACATGTCATACACGGAAGAACCAATGCAAATCTTAGATCGCAAGAAAAATAATTGAGAAGCAAAATTATTTCCTTGGTCAAGGTTTTATGGAGGAATCAACATATGAAGAAACAACTTGGAAGTTGGAAGAGGAGATGCGGAAGAACTATCCACATTTATTCCAAGGTACGTTGCATTTCGAGGAGGAAACTTCCTAAAGGAGGGTAGAATGTAACACTTGCCTTGATTAACCATCTATTTAAAACACTTGAGTGCCTTAAGGAGATAATGTGAAGATAAGAATTCATGTAGGATACTTATACTAAACATTATACCATGCATATACTAGTATATATGTATATGGATTTAAATACACACATGCATGTGGACTTTTTTTTTACCATACCCCCACCATACTAGTTAGTACAAGTACTTCATGAAGGGGGAGGTATGGGGACCTTACTTATAGGAGAAAGGTAGAAGTGTAGAGCGATGATGTTAGGGGGGCACTTGGCATGATCTCATTGAAAGTTGTGAGGTATTTAAAGAGTAGAAATGAAGAGAAAATTCTTATTATTGCAACACTCTCTTCTTCTTTTCATTTCCAACTCCAAAAATCCCTTCCCTTTTTCTCCTTTGCAACCGGCCAAGGCAGCAGCAACAACACCATTTTCTTCCCCCCCTCTCTCTCTCTCCCCCTCCTCTCATTCCCTCACAAATCTTTCTCTTCCTTCCTTTATACTAAAAGCCTTCCTTTACCTATATTATCTCCTCCAAAACACCTATTAGAACATGAAATAGTGGTGATCTAACATCACATTAGAGGGATAATTCTTGAAGACAAGGTTGGCTTAGGTAGCAAGATAGGGAGGTGATTTTGGTTGAAGAAGGTAAGCAAATCCTTAAGCCTACTACACCCCTCTTTTACTCTTTAAACTATAAACTAATTATGATGTTGTTATGACCTTGTAGACTCCATTATAGCCGGTGACCAAGCTTGATAAGGGGATATTCTCTTCAAGGGTGAGTAGAACATCCAACCCCCAAAATAATAGTAGGTAGTGTAAAGTTTGAAATAAAGAAGAGAATTGCTAAGTTATAAGTAGACGTGAAAATGAACGATAATGCATGTGTATGGTTTACAGACTTTATGTGTACATTATAAACAATCTTATGGTAATCATGTTGTAACTATTTTCATGTATGCTTACCATTGTGTATGATTGATAAATTTTATTGTGTGTATACATGGTAGTCAAACACATGCCTCTTAAGAAAAAATAGTTCTATGAACAAACGTAATACTTGATTCTATGCATAAATATATGGCTACGCATATATTAAGATGATATAATGTGTTGGTTACCTTGAAAAGGCTCACATGTGGTTAACTTAGCAAGTTGTTACTTATCTATATTAATGGCTTCCATAATGTTGGCATAATGTAAAGTAAAAATCATGAAAATTATTTATGTTGACATTGCTTTATGAATCTTTGCATGTTATTATTACATGAAAGATATAATTATTGCATATTTGGAGGAAGGGACGGGTTGAACCGGAAGTGACCGAAAGGGAGAATATTACGATAACGTATAGGAGGAAGGGACCGGGTTGAGGTGACCGAAGGAGAGAATATTACGTTAAATAACGTGTAGGAGGAAGGGACAGGGTTAAACGGAGGTGACCGAAGGGGGAGTCCAACTTCATGTTTAACAAGTGTGTTAATATGGTTAAGATGGAAAATGAATGTTAAAACTATATAAATTTCTTTAACTTCAGACTCTGTGATAGTCGACTACTATAGGCAATTTCAACAGGGTTAGTTGACTAGCCTTTGAGCCAAGTCGACTGTAGATGGGAGAAACATGTATGCAAGTCTCTGGAAACCACCCTTAGTCGAGTATATAAGATAGGTTAGTCGGCTAGCTTTAGTTACAGGCGACAAATAGAGAGTAGACATCCATTTTGGTCAAGACATAGTCGACTATAGATGGTTTATAAGTCGACTAGTACCAATAGTAGTCGACTATATAAGCTAGGGTAGTCGACTAGTTGAGTTACATGCAGCTAAGAAAGAGTGGATATCCTTTTTAGACAGGGCTTAGTTGACTATAGTTTTAAGCTAAGTCGACTAATATCAGTATTAGTCGACTATAGGAAGGGCAAGTTGACTAATAGGACCAATTACTGTGTTTTGGTCAAGACTTCCAACAAATACCTAAAAATATACAAAAATAGTATAAATTTCAACCTTTATGATAAATTCCTATAGACATACTTAATGGTCATGCATATGTTTGTTGTTTTACTCACTGAGCTGTTGAGCTCACCCCCTTATATTAATCACCTCCAGGTTTGGATAAAGGCAAGGGACCCGCTTAATGGCAACTTACGGGATAGGTGGCAACGGGAGATTATGTTCACCTTTATGCATGTTCCATCTTATGTATATATTGTTTAAGAAGCACTATGTAAAACTCCTATGTTGATGCTTGCCATGAACTTTTGTAATATATTGAAATGCTTGTGTTAATAGGTGCTTGACTTGAATCTAGTTAATATTATGGAGTTTATGGAGTAGTAATGAGTTTGCTATGTGTTCTTTACCGGATTGTCGGATCAATGTTTGAAAATATGATAAATCATGCCGAGATCATATATGCACTTGAGCGGAAATATTGTGAAGCCATAAGTAGGCTGATGTTAGCCGAAATCGAAGTGTTGTATCTTGATGGGTCCCACGCTTGGATTAAGGATAACCATTGATGATTGTTATAACGGATAATATTAAGACTGGGACCGTTTCACCAACTGCGACAGTCTGTAATCATAGATTCGAGCTCAGCTCAGAACTCCCGCAATTTATCCTTTATGCACGATCAGCAAGCATATGTTAAGAAAAATGGGATACAACCTACAGCGTGGTAATAGTCTGAACTTCAGAAAAGGATGATGTGATTTTCTGCGAAATTTCATGCCAAAAGGGAAACCGGCAAATTACTATGTTAAAAAACACAAGGGGTTGGGATATGTTACACCTCCACCTCCTACATCATTCCAATTCGAAGACAATGAATCGATCCCGTCACGTTCTGCCTCTTCATCTGAGTGGGAGTCGGATGTTAGTACAGGGGTGCTTTTCAAAAATTTCTCCGTCAATATGACTTCGATCAATCGATTGGAGCACGAGGAGGCTATTGAAACATCCGATGCTGAACCATAGGCTCTGCAACTGGATTTCCAGTGGGAACAGCTATTCGAACAACGCGAACCGCCTACTGAGGACAAAGTGATTCAGGTTAATTTGGGTAGTCAAGATCTCCCTAAACCCGTCTCTATAAGTGAGGGTTTATCACCTACAGAGAGAGAAGAATTGATAGCACTCGTACGAGAGTATATCGATGTCTTTGCATGGAATTATGAAGATATACCCAGACTTGATCCGCAAGTAGCCATGCATCGTCTGAACATTAGGCCTGACGTCAAGCCAGTGAAGCAACAACAGCGATGATTTCCCCCTGATATTATGGGAGCTATTGAAGCTGAAGTTCATAAACTCATCGCATGTGGTTTCATACGTGAGGAGCAACATCCAGACTGGGTTGCTAATATTATCCCCGTTCTTAAAAAGTGAAAAATTTTGGGTCTGTATTGACTATCGCGACCTCAATGCAGCCTGCCCTAAAGATGAGTTCCCATTGCCCATCACTGACGTCATGATTGACAATACATGTGGCTTTGAGAGAATGTCTTATGGATGGCCTCTCAGGGTACAATCAAATCAAGATGTACCCAGAGGAGGAGAAGCATACTTCATTCCAGACACCGGGGGTATACTGCTATATCGTGATGCCCTTCGGATTAAAGAACGTAGGAGCAACTTATCAACGTGCAATGAGTACCATTTTCCGTGACCACCTCCGAAAGATGGTGGAATGCTATGTCGACGACATTGCTGTCAAGAGTCGCGATAAGGATGATCATCTTCGTGACCTAAGAACAATGTTCGATATAATGCGAGCCCATTGGCTGAAAATGAATCCAACAAAATCCTTCTTGGGGATTTCAAGTGGTAAGTTTCTGGGATTTATTGTCACATCAAAAGAAATTCATCTTAACCCAGACAAGGTCAAAGCTATTCAGAACGTGCATCCACCTAAGAATCTCAAAGAGTTTAGGGGTCTGCAAGTTTGGTTGGCCTATATCAGAAGTTTCATCACAAATCTCTCAAGTCGTTGTCAACCACTCACTCGGCTTATGAAAAAGGGTATTTCTTTTGTGTGGGATAAAGCCTGTCAAGAAGCTTTCGCGGATATCAAAAGATACCTCACTAAACCTCCAGTCTTAGCTCCCATATTAGGAAAACCATTCCTTCTTTATGTGAAAGCTATGGACCATTCTCTTGGTGCTCTGCTTGCTCAAAAGAATAATAACGGCCACGAACAGGCCATTTACTATCTGAGCAGGACTCTGATAGGGACTGAATCTCGCTATAACCCTATTGAGAAAGAATGTTTAGCTCTTGTCTTTGCTATTCAAAAGACGTGACATTACTTGGTTGGCCAAACCATACATGTCATCTCCAGAGTTAATCCTTTGCATCTCCTCATGACGAAACCAGGATCACTGAATTCAAGGTTAGCTAAGTGGGCCATCCTCTTGTCTCAATATGACATGCTCTTTGTCCCTCAGAAGGCAGTCAAAGGTCAAGCGCTTGCATACATTCTAGTGGCTCATCCAGTTCCGGAAAGCTCAAACCTTCATGAAGATATTCTAGATGAGATTTTCAAATCTAATATGTTTTCAGAGGACGAAGTGTGGCAAATGTTCTTTGATGGAGCATCAAGAACAGGCCCTAAAGGTAAGATCATTGCTGGTGTGGGGTTGTATTTATCTTACCACAAAACCATGTCCTTCCTCGGGCATTTTCATTGACGCAACCATGTTCCAACAATATGGCAGAATATAATGCTCTACTTATCGGCCTTCAGCTCGCCCATGAAATGGGGGTACGCTACCTTGAAGTTTATGGTGATTCAAAACTGATTGTTAATCAGGTTAAAGGAGAATACGAGGTTATTTATCAGAAAAATTGAGTAGCGTGTAAATTCTTTGTTTGATTGTAAAGAAAATTACAACAGATCAATAATCCGATTATAAAAGAGGGGAGAATAATTAGATCTCCCCTTTGTTTAATACTGGGTTCTTGATGTGGTGATGGAAAGTGAATCTTGTTTTTCGTTGACCGGGTGAGCGTCACAGTCTTCTGGGAATTTTCTCTTCAGGCTATGGACGGAGTAGCGCAGCTCCTGTCCAATGAAATCTCAAAGAGATTTGAGGCAAAATGAACTTGTATTCAGCAAGTCGTTAGAAGAGTTGAACTCTTTTGTATTCCTCAGCTAGATATTCTGATTTCTCCAAGGTTTGTGATCGAGAACTCTCTACTCAACAATTCTCTACCTGAAAAATCTTCCTCTTCAGTAGCAAACTGAGCTAGTTATAAGGGTTTCAGAGGTAAAACTGTCCCCTAAAAACACTCCATAATGGGGGTTACTCCCTCATTCGTGGGCAGTAATTGACCCAGTAATGAGGGCAGTTATAACCGAGACGCGGGCTTTGGGCCTCGCGTTTTGCCGTTGAGGTGACACTTGAGAAACGCGAGCTTCAAGTTCTGCGTCAGGCTTCACGTGAGACGCGGGCTTTGGGCTCTGCGTCTAGGTATTGCATGGATGGCTGAGACGCAAGTTTCAAGCTCTACGTCTTGGCCATTGTATTAAAGCAGAGACGCGATTTTTGACTCTCGCGTCTTGATACTGCAGTGATGCTAAGATGCGACTTTTATGCTCCATGTCTTAGTCATTGCAGTGATGTTGAGACGCGGGTTTTAACCCTCGCGTCTTGGTGTCGCGCTAGTGGTGATGATTAGCCTTGCGTCTAGAGTTTGGACTCTGCTTTCTAATAACTTGGTCTCAGTGATTTTTGAACAGTTTACAGAAACCCCTCCAAAGTTTTTGACATTCCGCGGTTGACTGGGACGTATTTTGAAATACTTTAGACTTTGGTTAAATTCATACTTCTCATGATTGGACCGACAATCATTTGAGATGCTCTGAGCTTTGATCATGTCTGGAATGTGGTCTTCGTGAGTGTACTATAAACCCTTTGAAGCCACCAGATATGATTGCCGTGTCTAGATACGCAGTCCAGACCTCCTTAGAAATCTGAGCTGGTTGTTGGTGTACTGTTGAACCGAGAAAAACAATCATCTACTTGTGCCAGTGTTCTGTTGAACTGATTACAGAAGCGAAGACTGAATGCAAGTCTTATAGACGCAGAGGTTATGTTGCCTTAAGAACACAGACTTCATTTGATATGGAAATGCCTCTCTTACTTTGCTAAAGGGGAAGCAGTCTTCGAAGTAAAAATGCGGTCTTTGAGTCTGTACAAAAATGCGGACTTCAGGACGCATCCTTCAAGTCTTGTGAAACGATGCGGGCTTTAGGACGCAGCCTCCAAAGCATCACATGCAATCCTGTCTTAAAGATCTTGTTGGATCTTTTAATGCCAAGTCGGCGTTGACGGTTGAGGACTTGTGTCTTTGGTATTTCCCGAAGCAACAATCCACGTGTCACCTCCACATTGGATTTGATATCCGTGCAAGCATTAACGCTGATGGCTTTGATTTTTATGCCATTACTTCTAAGCCTTATGGCTTGCCTATAAATAGCCTTAGCCTCTTAACAGCCTTTAATCTTGACTGTTTTCCTTTTCTAGTATGCGCTCTGAGGGACTTCGTCTTGATTGTCTATCTTCCCTTCAAGGACATGTGTTCTGATAAATAGCAAGAACTCAAAGCTTCCATGCTCTCCTTCAATCTTCTTCAAAGATTATCACTGTCAAGTAATTTCAAGATAAAAAAGCATTGATTTAAGTGATTTTACGGCTGTGCCTTGATAAATGAAGTCCAGCTTCTAAACGTGCCTTGACACATGAAGTCCAACTTCTAGAGAATTCTTCCTCAGATAGGAACTGTCTTTTGTCATGAAATACTCATTCTATCTGAAGTTTCGTCATCCCTGTCCATGAAGAGACTCTGTCTCTTGATTTCCTCTTGAGATCTGATTGACGCGCCCATGTTCTGTAGACGCGTCCTTCAGATTTCTCGGTGAAACGCGAGCTTATTGACTTTAAAAATCTAAGTCTCAAGTTCCTCAGACGTGAGTGTGATAACTTCTGCATTTAGATCTTAAAATGCGAGCTTTGTATATGAAGCTCGCGTATGGGGTTCTTGACTTAGAGAATTTTAAGTCTGCACTTTTGAGAGCCCAAGATGCGAATATGTCAAGCCCTGCGTCTCAGACGCAAATGTGGTGGACTCTCCGTCTTAAAGTTACCTTAGGCAATTTTTTTTAAATAACCTGTATCTGCATTCTTGATTCATTCTTTGCGTCTCCCATCTCGGACGCAAGTCTAAAACCAGACAACGTTTGGATCTATATTCTCTACATCGGTTAATTCTGCATCTGGAGTTCATGACTTCAGTCTCGCGTTTGTGCTTCAGATTCCCTGTTCCTGTCTTTGCAGAATTCTAACCTTCAGGTTTTTGTTCCTTGCAGGTTCTGGCAGCCTCAAATTAGTCTCCTGCATCTTTGTCGGGTTCATGGGAGAATATTTGGACCGACCAGCTTGTTCGATTGGTGAGCACTTGGGAAGTCAGAACTCTTGTTCATGGGCATGCTTGATTCATGGGAGAATATTTGGACCGGCCCTGCTTGTTTGATTAACGAGCACTCGGGAAGTTAGAGCTCATGTCCATGGGCGAGGAGGATCCGCGCGGTTACTAGTACCCGTCAAGGACTTATTGGGCATGATGCACCAGCAATGCCCCGGGTTCGTCATGGTCACAGTGGGTATGGTGGTGGGTATGGTGTCTTTGAAGGCTATAGGAAAGAAGATGTCACCAGTAAGGTCTCGGATCCTTCCTTCACCAATCTTAATCAAAAAAGTGACAGCGACGAAAAGCCCATGCTCGTTGGATGACTTTCTGGTGGTGGAGATGCTTATTAAGCGAAGGATTACGGCCCATACCAGTTGGTCAGGTGAAATCAGAATGCTCCCATGTATTTCGACCTCGAGAAACACCATTGTTCTCAAGAAGAGAAGAACTCGACCCGCTTTTCCTTGCCGTAGTCAAGAAGACGAACTTCATGTTCCTTTGATATTTTAAGGAGTGAGTGCAACCTTTCACTGAGTAAAGGGACTCCTTTGTACTCTTTTGTTGTAACACTTAATCTTATTGTATAAGAGAGCGTCTTGTATCACTTTCATATGTTTGAATATCAATAAAAGTGACACTTTTTCTTGTCTTCTTATATGTCTTGACTTCCTCTTTGTATTGAAAATCAGACATATAGAAGTGATTTCTTTTGATGTGATATTTAACTCAGCAAGTTAAAGTTGAAAAATTCCATTTAAGGAATTTTAAGATTGCTGTTAGAGATGTGATATTAACTTGACAGGAGTGGGATGGTTTCTGTGGGCTTGCCAATCCACGGATGAGAATGACAAGTGAAATTTTCACCCCCACAGAGGATTATGACTAAGTATTCATTAAAGGTTTAATATTAACGTAATTAGGACTCAGCTGGGGATTTGATGGAAACACTGTTAAAGGCATAATATTAACCTACCAGTCTTTTAAGTGGACCTGCTATTCTGTTGACGAGAATAACAAGTAAGACTAGACCCATTTGGGATCTAGGAGAATTTTTACCGTTAGAGGTGTGATATTAACTTAACGGGTTGGATTAAATCTTGTCAGAGGTATAATATTAACTTGACAGGGATGTGAGCTAGAGGTGTGATGTTAACTTAGCTCTGTAAGAATTTTAGTTTAATTTGGGAAGACTGAAAATACTACTATCATAGGTGTAGTGTTAAACTTGACAGTGGAGGTAATGCTAGAGGTGTAATTTTAAACTTAGCATTAGTCATCTCGACTTCAATATGGAAGCTCGAGGAAAAGTCATTGTCATTGGTGTATTGTTGAACTTAACAATGAACTAGATGCTAGAGATGTGATGTTAAACTTAGCATCGCTCGTCTCAGCTTCGATATGAAAGCCTGAGGAAAAGTGACTGTTAGAGGTTTAATATTGAACTTGGCATTACTTAATCACTGTTAGAGGTGTGGCACTAAACTTAACAATAATTTGTCAGAGTGTGATGTTAACATTATAGTAGTTGATTTGCGATATGGGCAATTTTGGGGGCTTGTCATTCTATTAACGAGAATTGACAAGTGAAGTTTGAAATGTCAGAGGTGTAGTGTTAACTTGACAAGAGTTGTTTTGCAATATGAGCAATTTTGAGGACTTGTCATTCTATTGATAAGAGTTGACAAGTGAATCTCGTATTCACTAGGGAGTATTAACACTTTCCATTGTTAGAGGTATAGAATTAAACTTAACAATGATTGAATCTTGTGGACCTACCACTCCATGGAAGAGAATTGGTAGAGGACTTTGGTGGAAAATAAAATGAATTATCAGAGGCGTAATATTAACGTGACAATCATTGATTTTCTAGAGACATGGGATGTTCACCGTTAGAGGTGTAATATTAACATAACAGCAGAGATTTTATCAGAGGTTTAATATTAACTTGACTGAATCTGCTGGGGATCGGGGAATCCAGCTTGTCAGAGGCTTACTGTTAACGTGACAAGTCCCAGTTTATTTTGTTGGAGAAATGAACACAGGTGTTTTTGTGGCCCTACCATTGTTTTCCATTAAAAATTGCTATTCGTGGGAAACTTACAAAAAGAAGTGGAGGAGCGAAATTACAAGTAATTTAACAGAGATTACAAGTAGATCTCCTCTGAGATTTCTGGGAAAATGTGCCGGTAGGAATCTGATCAGCGCGCGATCACTTTATCTCTTTGATGATGTGATTGGTCACTAATGTTGAATATTTAATGTCACATTTCTATACTTGCCCGATGTAGAAACCTTCAAATAGGTTAGCCAACTCAATGGCCGTATGGTAATAAGGCACCAAGTCCTCATGGCTGACTTCATATTCGCCTTTGACTTGACTGATGACCAGCTTTGAATCGCCGTAAGCTTCGAGGTAGCGTACCCCCATTCCATGGGCGAACTGAAGACCAATGAGCAGAGCATTATATTCTGCTACATTGTTGGAGCATGATTCTGTCAAAGAAAATGCTCTGGGAAGGATATGATCCTGTGGGAGATGAACACAACCCCCACTCCGGCAATAATCTTGCCTTTGGGGCCCATCCGTGATGCTCCGTCGAAGAACATCTGCCACACTTCCTCTACTGAGGTTGCATTAGATTCGAAGACCTCATCAGGGATGTCTTCGTGAAGCTTTGAATGTTCCGGAACTGGATGCGCAGCCAAGAACTCTGCAAGGGCTTGACCTTTAACCGCCTTTTGAGGGGTAAAGGTCATGTCATATTGGGACAATAGTAGTGCCCATTTAGCCAATCTTGAGTTCACTGATCCTGGCTTCGTCATAAGAAGACGCAATGGGTTTACTCTGGAGATGACATGTATGGTTTGGCCAACCAAATAATGTCGTGTCTTCTGGACAGCGAAGACGAGAGCTAAACACTCTTTCTCAATAGGATTGTAGCGAGATTCCGCTCCTATGAGAGTCCTGCTCAGATAGTAAATGGCCTGCTCATGGCCATTGTCGTCCTTCTGAGCGAGGAGGGCGCCGAGGGAATAGTCCAGGGCTTTTACATAAAGCAAGAAAGGTTTCCCTGATGTAGGGGCCACCAAGACTGGAGGTTTTGTGAGATACCTCTTAATGTCTTCATAAGCTTCTTGACAAGCTTGATCCCATATGAAGGCAGTATCCTTTTTCATGAGACGGGTGAACGGTTGGCATCGGCCCGATAGATTTGCTATGAATCTTCTGATGTAGGCTAACCTGCCTTGTAGGCCTCTGAGCTCTTTGAGGTTCCTCGGTGGATGCATGTCCTGGATGGCTTTGACTTTGTCTGGGTCCAGATGAATCCCTTTCGATGTGACAATGAACCCAAGGAATTTGCCACTAGATACTCCTAAAAAGGATTTTGTCGGGTTCATTTTCAGTTGATGAGCCCGCATTATATCGAACATCGTTCTCAGATCGCGAAGATGTTCATCTTTGCTGCAGCTTTTGACAGCAATGTCGTCAACATAGCACTCTACTGTCTTCCGGAGGTGATCGCGGAAGATCGTGCTCATTGCGCGCTGGTAGGTTGCTCCGGCGTTCTTCAGTCTGAAGGGCATCACAGTGTAGCAGTATACCCCCAATGGCGTTCGGAAAGAAGTATGCTTCTCGTCATCAGGATACATCTTGATCTGGTTGTACCCTGAGAAGCCGTCCATGAAAGACATCCTTTCGAACCCGCATGTGTTGTCGATCATGACATCAGTGATCGGCAGTGGGAATTCATCTTTGGGACAGGCCGTATTGAGATCACGGTAGTCGATGCAGATCCGTATTTTCCCGTTCTTTTTGAGGACGGGGACGATGTTAGCTACCCAGTCTGGATGCTGTTCCTCTCGGATGAAGCCGCATGCAATGAGCTTGTGGACTTCGGCTTCAATAGCCTCCATGATATTTGGGCGGAACCGACGTTGTTGCTGCTTGACTGGCTTGACGTCAGGCTTAATATTTAGACGGTGCATAGCGACCTGTGGATCAAGTCCAGGCATGTCTTCGTAGCTCCAAGCGAAGACATCTATATACTCTTTTATGAGTATTATCAATTCTTCCTTTTCGATAAGTGATAAGCTTTCACTTATGAAAATAGGCTTGGGGTGATCTTGACTACCCAAGTTGATCTGCATCACCTTATCTTCGGTAGGCGGCTCGCGCAGCTCAAACCGCTTTCCCATTGGAGGCTCAATTGCTGGGCCCAAGGTTCTTCATCAGCAGCTTCCGCAGGTTCCGATTGACTGCCTGAAGTCATATTCACAGTGAGGTCGTTGAACATTCCTCCCATGCTGACGTCAGAGTCCCACTCGGCAGATGAGTCCGACCGTGATGGAATTGGTTCGTCGTCTTTGACTTGAACCGTTACTGATGATGTGGGTGTAACATAACCCAATCCCCTGCGTGTACTATCATAGTAATTTGCAGGTTTCCCTTTCGGGACAGCATTACGCATCAGACCGCGTCTTCCTTTTCCGAAGTTCAGGCCGCCTGCCTGCTTCAAGTCATATCCCATCTTCTCCATAATATGGCGTGCCGGTTGCGCATAATGGAAGAACTGTGGGGCTTCTGAGTCCGAACTTGAATCTATAGCTGCAGGTCCCCGTGGCTGGGTTCTACCGAAGATTATCGGCAACTGACCTTGTTTGGACGGGGGATCACCAGCGTGGCCCCTTCTATAACCTCCACAGATGTAGTAGCCGAACTTGGCTCATGTACGGGCATGTGCAGAGAGCCCTCTATGATGGATTTAATTGACCCAATACTCGCAGGATAATCAAAAGAGATATTATCATTAATTACCCATTCACCCTCTTCATCAGAAGGGGTATTACATTGGGGGTCATTGAGGAAACATGCTGTAATTGGTTCGCCAATCAAAATGGCTGGCATGCCTATTTCGGATTCTGAATCCGCCTCATTGCCACTTTCATCGTCGTCTGGCAATGGCTCTGCAGGCGTTCCGTCGGCCTCTTGATACAGAAGGGCGTCGGTGAAGTAGTTTTTCACCCCCTTGAAGGGTTGCTTTTCAGCGAAGACAGTTCGTACTGTCGCATCATCTTCAACATATTTGAAGCATTGGTGGAGAGTGGAAGGAACGATCCAGTTGGCATGGATCCAAGGTCTTCCTAGCAGCAAGTTATATGATGTGTCAGCATCAATGACATAGCACGTCACTTCTGACTTCAAGCTTCCGATTCTGCAGCGGAGCCGAATCTTTCCAAGCGGATGGCTGCTCCCGGCGTTAAAACCGTATATTGTAGTGGTGGTTGCGGACAACCTGTACAATGGTATGCGAGGAAATAGAGGAGCCTTTTGGGATGATGCTGAGTGCAGACCCCGGATCGACTTGTACTCTTTCAATGCATGTTGAACCGATATATCCGGTATAGTACAGAGGTCGATCATGCTTGTTGTCTTTGAGAAGCATATCTTCCGCCGTGAAGGTAATAGCAGGCACCTTTGACTGTGCGTGATGGCACTCTGAGCAGGAAGGCCGCATCTTATCACCAGGAACCTCAGGTATGTATGTCAGAAAGGACTCTGAGTTGGCTAACGCATCTCTGAGTGCCTCTCTTGTCTCTTTAGAGAGACGAAGGAGCTCGTGTATTGTGATACGAGCCGGGATATTGGCTAAGTGAGCCAATATATCAAAGCGGAAGGGCGTGGCTAACCCTTGGACTGACGGTTTCTTCAACGCATGGTCGAACCGCACTTCCTTAGGCTTCTCTCTCCCTTTGGTCAGGACTGGAGCGGATGTCGGCATTGGTACTGACGTCGTTTGCTGTTGTATCTCGTCAGTAGACTTGTCATACTGCCTTAAGTATGATTTTCCAGACCGGGTGCCTGTCTGTTGAGGCGTATCTGCCTGCGCTGTGCAAGCACGCTTTTCTCCTTCTGAATCACTGAGGGAAGCCGAAGTAAGGTTGTCATCATCTGGCAGGACAGAGATGACATTGCAGGACTTGCCCTTTTTGCTGGAGTCCTTCGACGTCCGCTGTATGTCTTGGACGAGGTCAGGGTGTATCCACATAACTTCCCCTGTCTCCAATGTCAAGGGGACGAGACCCTTGTCATCTTTAGCTATGGCTGAAGAATGCTTGACTTCCAACCGCGGTGTGGGGGCTGGATAAGTCCCGTCAGGAACCATGACCTTTTGGGCTGTGCCGAATTCAAGGGTCACCATATTGGTAGTGACTTTCTTCTGCTCCGTCTTCAGTGTGAGGACGCCGGCATCAATTAGGGCTTGTATCCTGTCCTTGAGGACATAGCACTTGTTAGTAGGATGATGGACCATCCTGTGATAAAGACAGTATTTGGGGTCATTTGTGCGCCCTATCTCATTAGGACGCCGAGCATCCGGTAGCTTCATCTTATTTCCTTGTGGAGCAGATGGAATATCGTGACCACCTGATCATCTCTGAAGGAGTACTTCTTTGGAGGGAACTTAGACTCCTGGCTGTTGGAGACGCTCTTCCTGGCCTTCGACTGCACATCTCCGGATAACTCCACAGACATAGTCTCTTTGCCCTTCGCTTGAGAAGATTGCGGTAGGTCGCTACGCCCTTTTTTGTTCGCGCCCCATTTGCCTCTAGGGGCGGATGGTTCGAACTTTTTAGCTGACTTCTCGGCTATCTCAGCTTGTTCGACCAATTCTTTCCAAGTGTGGGCTTTGACAGCTCCCATGCGAACTTCTACTTGGTCTAAGAAGTTATGTATGCATGTCTGTAAGAGCATGGGTAATGGCATCCCCGCTGGGCACATTAAGGACAAGTTTTTGAACCGTTCAATGTAGTCACGGACAGATTCGCCCTTCCTCTGCACAGTGGAGAGGAGTTTGTCCATGGTCACTTCGGAATCGTCCTCATAGAAATGAGAAAGGAACCGAGTTTCCAGGTCGATCCAGGAGTTGATAGAGCCCGGGGGAAGACTGCGAAACCAGTCAAATGCCACCCCCTTTAAGGTGCCAATGAAAAGCCTAGCCATGATGGCGTCATTGCTTATAACATTACCAGTCTGAGACCGGAAATAGTAGATGTGCTGATTTGGCGAGCTCTTTCCATCATAGGTGTGCAACGTTGGTGGCTTGAACTTCGGTGGATATAGCACCGAATCCCACTCCAGTGGGTAAGGACGAACTGCCCCTACTTTCTTTAATTCATCCCTCTGAGCCAGGGATGCAATTTGGGCTTGGAGGCCTTTTAGGACTTCGGCGTCTAGTGAAGAGCCTTCTTTGGATCTATCCGTCTGACGCGGATTATTGCTGAGGCGTTCTTCCTCGTCATGATTGCTCCCGGTATCACCGTCGTCCCGGTTATTGAGGAGTTGAGCAAGCATCCGTTGGATGTTGTCTAGGGCCTCTTGCTGAGTTCTGGAGGTTTGCTCCTGAGGTTCCAAACGCCGACGAAGGTCGTCATTGGCGTTATCGGCCATATTAACCGATGCTTTGTCCGTTCGCACAGAACTGACTGTTGCTGAGGAGGCATACCCGCTGTCTTCATCTTCTCCTTCGGATGATTGGGGTGACCGCCTGGGCTGTGGCACGGTTGGGACCGTCGAGGAGGAAGGCTGTTCATAATTATAGGGTATCGCCACCCTGGATCTGGTGTTTCGGAAAACACCTTCTTCTTGCACCAAGACTTCACCCAAGCCCGGGCTATAATCTGGATCTGGGGATCCGAAAGGGGTATCATCAGATGTATGACCTTCCCTGTGTCGCTCTCGTCCTCTTCCGGTCATGTTGACGGACGCGAAGGCTGGGCCTCGCGAAGCACTCCTTTCATGATGCTTCTTTGTGGCATGTGTGGACAACCGGTTAAACACCGATTGACGGTACGGAGATACAGCCTTGATTGGATATTGCCGACAACGGGCTGAATGGATTGTCACAAGTCGGCATCCTCTTTGACAACAAGGGGAAGTGGTTTGGAGAGACTCCAATTCCCGCTTGTTTGCCAAGAATTGTCGCAGGTTAGGCTCAACAGAGCCTGAACAACCCCGTGGAGAGGCCTTTCTGGAGCGTACAAGGGATGATGCTCCGTTCTTCTTATCCCTGCAGAAGGGATTAGTACTGAATAGTACTTTGGCGCTAGCTTCGCCGACAGGTGCGAGCTTAGTGCTTGATGAATTGGGGAGCGGAGCACGCTGTGGTGCTTTGCCCGCTATTCTACTGCGAAGGGGATCAACCTCAGATAACACTGCGGTCTTAGCCTCGCGGCCGCGAACCCAGTGAATTCGTTGTGGTACAATAGCTTTGCTTGTGAAAGCGAGGCTGACAGAAGGCTTTGCTGCCCTTGATTCAGGTGACGGTATGATTGCCGTCGTGACTTCATGGCTGGCAGCATCGCTAGGGCAGACGGGCATCTTACCCTTTTCTTTGCGGGAGAGGCGCAGTCTCGGCATGACTACACCGAGAGCTTCGGTTGAAGACTTCTGTTTAGGCTTCCATATCAGCTTTGACAGGGGACGCCTAGGTTCTCAAGGAACCTGAATAGCCACAAGCGGGGCTGTGGGGTGCTGGCAAAATTCTGCCTCTGGTTTCTGATTTGAAACCTTGGTCATGAAGACCTTCCTGTGCTTCCGCGTTTGAAGCGTCAGGCCACTCCCAGAGAGGACTTCTTCAAATCTTCCTTGATCGATCTGGATAACCAGGTTCTCAAAAGTGCAGGATCTGGGCTGCGGACATGTTTCCTTGTTGCGCCAGAGAACTGCGGCAGGTTTGCAGAGAACTTTTTCCGTCTCCGCAGAGACTTTGCTTGAAGATTTAGCCAGAGAAGATCTGGCTGTACCGACTTTTCTGAATTCAGAGATAGACCCGAAGGTCTGTTCGTCGCATTGCGATACTTGATTCTCAGCAGAGGAGGATACAGTCCCCAGCGGAGTCGCCATCTTGTTTTCCATTAGTTTGCAAAGGGGAAAACTTACAAATAAAGAGTTTGAGGAGCTATATTACAAGTATTCTTAAAAAGATTACAAGTAGATCTCCTCAAAGATTCTAGAGAAGTGTGCCGATAGGAGTCTGGTCAGCGCGCGACCACTTTGTCCCTTTGACGATGCGAGCGATGAGATTCCCTTCTCGCCTGGTTCCGGGAATCAGAGAATAGAGGATTGGTAGAACCCTCTTGCTACTTCTCAAAACCGCCTTCTGTTAGGAATTCCTTCTCGCCTGGTTCCAGAGATTCCTTGAGAAGAAGGACGATGTTAGGGTATCAACACCCTGGATAGAGAAAGCAATTCTCTAAAAGGTCTCTGAATTCGAGAGCGCACGGTGCGTTATGAAGAAGCCTCTGCTTGTGGAGTCCTCTTGTGTGCCTATGCGTGCGCATTCGTCTCTCTCTCCTTGTACCCCTGGTGGGTTATTTATAGGGAGAGCAAGGGTATAATCGTCCCCTTGAAGATATGGAAACAGATTGAACCGAATCTGTTTAAATCTGGAAAGTAGCCTTACTGCGAGGCTAGGATAGCTTCTGCGGAGCTAGAAAATGGCAAGTCGGTTGATCTTTTCGATTTGTTTTGATCCCTTCCATATCGTTGAAGGATTTTCTCTGATCCTCTTACTCGTTTCAAGAGAGTCAAGAGATTGCGGCAATCACCTGCCATATTTGAATCCCGATTGGATTTGATTTGCTTGGATCCGATCTTATCAGGAGATTTGATTGGTCAAAGGTTGACCATAGCAAACTAATAGCGGAGCTGCCCGCTTTGAAGCTCATAGCGGAGCTAGAGGCAACTCTTGCGAGGTCCGAAAAGAGGCTTTTCGGCGAAGCTATCAGTTAGCTTCCTGGCGATGCTCTGGATGATGCTAGCCTCTCAAATGAGGCTACCTCCTTGGGCTAATGTAATGCTAAATGCTAGCATCTTAGACCTGCTGAGGTCTGTTTAGAAACAATCCGGGTTCACTGTTCTGCTTGCTGGATCAGTGGAGTCCAAACCGCTTCCTTGTCCCTTGGAGGTGGATGAAAACTGGTCTTCAGCTCGTCTGTCGCTAGACATTGTTCGGACCAATGAGAATCTTGTCTTTTTTAAGTGTCAACATATATATATGTATGTATACATGTGTAAATGTATATATACGTGTTGCAAAAATAGAACTGGTCTTAACCAGGCCGGGAATAGCTTTGTCAGTTGCTTGTTTCTGCACTGATAGTTTAATAACTAATGGGGCAGAAGGTGGAGGGACTGCAGCTGATTCACTCTCTGCAATGATAGTGAGAGTGTAGCGATGAGGCTTCTTCACCATCCTCTTCTTGTGGGATCCACCTTGCCTCTTCCGCTTGAAGTGGACGTCAGGATCTTCTTCTTCCACCTCTTCCACTTCCACTTCTTCCATAGGAGTCGTGCCTACCCCTCCAGGAGCATCTGTCGGAACCCCAGCACCTGCAACATCTTCAAAGCGGGGGCTTTCGGCGTCCGAAGCTTCACTGTCGGCGGTGGCAATAAACTCCGAAAGGGCAGGCACCCTGACTCTTTTGCCCTCACCCTTCGCAGTGACTTTCTACTTCAGCCGCTGGGAGATCCACTTCATGCTAAAGGAGTTAACAAAAAATCTGGTTGGCACAGAGCTTGAAGTTCTGTACCATTGGCAGAACCCCAAAGTCATCAGTAGATTTGGGGTCCTCAACAGTATGCACAGTCGTGCCTCAGTACAACCAGCAATGAAGTACCACCAAGCACGAGCACCATCAATTAGGCTCCCCATGAAGGCCAGTTTAGTGT
Source organism: Agave tequilana (assembly GCA_038442645.1). Lineage (NCBI taxonomy): Eukaryota > Viridiplantae > Streptophyta > Magnoliopsida > Asparagales > Asparagaceae > Agave > Agave tequilana. The sequence goes on along the minus strand of JAVJIF010011838.1, from coordinate 31,499 downwards.
TCGGATTGCCAACATAGAGTTGGTCATACCCGAACTTATGAGCAAACCGGCTGGGGACGTACGTCTCCAAATAGCAGGTATCTCCGCTCCTGCACACCAAGTGAGAAGGTCGGATGCTAACCAACCATTTGAAAATTTCCCGTCTTAGCGACGTCTTTCCATCCGTGACATCCTTGAATTCCTCACCATATCCCGCATCGTGGATGTAGGGGAAACACCGGAAGAGACAATATACATCGTACCGGTACAATAGCTTGTGGACCGCGGCCACGTAGATCCGTGACCATGAAGATCCCTCAAATCGGCGAAGGTGCGCCACCCGAACACCTTCTGGAGGCTCTTTACCGGCCTGGATAATGGCCGGACAGTGAAGAGCGAACCATGCTATCAAGTATGTATATGGCAATCCGATCCTGGGGTTCGATCCGTCGCGGGGTAAGATCGTCCCTTTTTCCCTTTTCATTGTCGGTGGTCTGCGGAAAACTTCCGTCAATGCACGAAGATCTCGCTGAATACAGCACACCATCGCTAGAAGAAGCCCAAGAGAGCGATCGTGTACCAGATGAACGGCCGGCAATAAGACAGTGGGGAGGATAACATCACTAGAAGGAGATGGCACCACACATCTCTTCAGCCAAACTGATAAAAACCCGGCCAAAAGCGCTTTCTGGGACATTGGTTGACGGACATGATGATGAAAGCTCCTGAGAATGTCACATTGCTCATAGTTTCCATCATCTTCTTCTAGAACAATGTCTCCCTGGGCATGCTCCTTCATCCTCCAAAAGATTTCCTCATCCGTAACCCCGTAGTGAGCCGCTTCAGGGGCATCCTCTAGGTTGGGGAACAGATAATTCTCCCAACTCTTCAAACTGCTCGAAGCTCCCTTATGATTGCCATGCATGCTCGAGCAGATGTAGAAGTGGCACATCAACTCTCGATAGGCCTCGAACAAAGCAGGCTCCTGCTTTTCCAAAAGCGCCAATTTCGCTTCGCACGGGAAGTATTCTTCATAAGGGAGATATCCCATTGGCAAAGTAGAGACTTCCTACATCTCATGCAAAGCCATGCCCAATTCGCCTATTGGGGTAAAGAAGTCCCTGTAGCTTGGCAGTATAATTCCAAGATGGCATAGAAGTTCGCTACGCTCATCTGGATGCCATAGCAGTTTGCTCTGACAGCCTCATAGAGTCTCAGCCTCTCCAAATCCTCCTCAAAATGGGCCAAGACATATAGGGTCAAATCCCTCCACCAGGCCTTGGGAGGATGAATCCAGCCTGGGGTCCAGAAATCAGTTGCTGGATAGTTGTCATTGACCCTAAAGAACTGATTTCCAAAGGTTTGAGTCATAGCTGGATTTTCCCCCACCGGGATGTCTTGGAGAATATTTCCAGAGTGAAGACCCAGTATGCAGCGAGGGGGACCTACCCTTGTATAGCCAGAAGAGGCAGTTATCAAAATACCCACATGGACTAAGTCAGTGGTCCGGGTCACTTTCCATTTCATCTTCCGAGGCCTCGTCACGCATTTGAAAGAAGGATAGTGGGAAATGGCGCTTGCTGGATGGGAGGTAGTACTTTTCGCCATTCAAATTAAAATGCACTGCCCTTCCCCAGCCAGTAGCTGATGATCTGTGTCAGGCGCTGCGTCCCCAAACATGAAGCTGGGCTTTCGATAAATCTTCTGGTCGTAGTCCTCTAGAGGAGAAATAGTCAGAATACTCCTTATTGTACGTTGATCTTCGGTGTGGATCAGGGCATCGTGGCCAGGAGTGCTCCGCTTACTAATAACGAAGCTTGCCCCTGGAATTGTAGGCTGACATTATCATCCAAACCCTAGCGGACCCAAAAAAGCTGTTCAGAGGCCCAGGGGTATAGTGCACTGCAAAGCAAGAAGTAGAAACTATATTAGTCTGTTAGCCAAAGAAAAGAGAAGCTAAAGCAAAAGAAAATTGCTAAGGTATAGCCTCGCTCTCCGAGCGAAGCTAGCCTAGCATAAGCTTCGTCCTGAAGCTCATCTTCGTACTCTACACGAAGGCAGAGTGTAGAAAATCACTAAGTGATTATTCGCATTCTGTTGTTGAACAGAATGCAAAAAGCCCCAAGGGCTAGCTTTGCGGAAAAGACACTTGTGCCTAAAGCGGCCATAAAGGACTCAAGTCCTCATCGTTAGCTTCACTTCAGAAGTTTAACTTCGCATTCTGTCACTTGATAGAATGCAAAAAATGCCCTAAGAGCTAGCTTCGCATAGAAGCTTGGAAAAAAAACTGTTCGGTTTCTAATTTCAAATTGCGAAATTAAAGGAGAATTAAATCCCCTAAAATTTGGTGGGATTAAAACTAAGTACAATTCCCTAAGATCACGGGATCATGATGAATCACTCCAGATTCACCATGAAATAGCTAGAGGATGGCTTCAAAAAGAGAGGAAACTCTCTAAAAAGGGAAAATTCCCTACCCGCTATGGGGCGTTCGATGATCGGAGGAGGAGACGACGCCTCTATAGTAGAGGTCGCTGCCTCTTTGCCTGTACGTTGTTTGGGGGCCATTAAGAACTAAGAAGAAGTTCTGAAAGTCTGGAACGAAGGAGAAGAAGGAGAAAGAGATTTGTTCTCTAAAAATTTGAAGTATTTTTAAGAGAAGGTAGTTCTCTCTTTCAACCTACTGGGCTTTTATAGACATGAAATTGTCTAGTTTCGCCTCCTCAAAAGGAGCATAAGCGGTCGTTTGAAATTAATTTGAATTGGCGCCCAAGTGCCTTCTTCGAGAAGCCTTACTTTAGCTCCGCTGAGGGCTCATCATTAGCTTCGCTGGAAATTTTGTGCTAGCTCCACTGAGAGCTCGTTTCTAACTTCGCTGAAAATTCATCTTTAACTTCGCTGAAAGCTTAGCTCCGCTAAGAGATGCTTTTTCCTTTTTGGAAAAGACTTATAGGGAAAACCAAGTTGGATAGATTTCTCCCAACCCAAGCCAGTCCATTCTTGTTTCTTCCAAAATTCAAAGTGAAAGATATGGATTAAAGCAAATAAAGGCAAAATTTTTTTGATTTAAAAGGGAAGATACATTGATAATACATCAAGATTGTCTTTCATACAATTGAGTCTCTACTCCGAAGGCATACAAGTTGTTCTATCTACTTTCAGGATGATAGTGATTCTTGAAGTCGTTCCAAGTCCACCAGACCAACTGGACACGAAACGGCTTTCCTCTTTCGCGGGGCCGTGATCTTTCGCTTAATGGTAAATTTTGCCATCAAGAAGCTGAATCTTTTTCGATCAAAATTGGTAAAGGATTGGTTGCCACCAGAAAGCTGGATCTTCCTCAATCAAAATTGGCAAAGGAAGGATCCGAGACCTTACTGGTGACATCCCTTTCCCATATCTTGTGCAGAGACCCGGCAAAGGAGAGATATTGGTGAAAATAACACAGCACAAATCCGCAGCTAAGTGGATCATCGCAGATAAGCGACCGCTGGCCTCCTCCTAGAGTTGGCATTAACTGCTCCAGTATATTCATCCTACTTATAATCAAAGCCTGAACTTAAGAATGAAGATGCATACTTTTGTCCTCCTTCATCAGGTCAAAAAGATTGGGAGCACAGTGAACTGCAACACAACACAAAAAAAAGAGTTAGCATTAAGCGAAAAGAAGATGCAAAATCAAAGTTTTGTGCCCTGAGCGGAACTGATCCAGATCCAGCCTCGCTAGGCCCTGAGGCTAAACTTCGGATTATACAGAGGCAAAACGCTCGAGAACCTGAAAAGGCATTGATGCCTCGCAACAGGCAGAGGATAGCCTCGCCTATATGGCACGGCTAGACTGGCCCAGAGAGGGCAAAACCTTAGCCCTGCCTATGTGGCAAGACTTGCTCAACCTCGAAAAGGCCAACTCCTAGCCTCGCCTATATGGCGAAGCTAAAACTGGTCTAGAAAAGGTAAGGCCTCACCCTCGCCTATATGACAGGTTTAGTAGGCCTAGGCAGGAGCTTCGCTTAGAAAAATTCTTCGCCTGATTAGGCAGAATATTAGCTTCGTTAGGAAGCTTAAAAAGGGGCTGAAACCCTTCTCCAAAGATCCGCCAAATGCAGAGACCAAGGGAATTCAATCCCTAAAATAGCTGGTAAAGCTAAGAAAATTAAGGGAGATAAACTCTCTAAAGTCACTAGTTTATTGGTAAAGTCTCTGGATAACCGAGAGTCGCCAGCTCTTAGTCGGATAATGACTAGAGTGAGCGTCCCCACTATTTCAGGAACCTTAGTCTCCTTGCCTGGGCAATGAGGAGATATCATGAACAAACTTTTCAGAAAGAGAAAAGTATGTTTCTCTGAGAAGGACTACAAGAGTCCTATTTATGGCCTCATGGACTAACCACGCCGCTACCACTTCAAGCCTAGAAGCGCGGGTGAAGTTAAAGCATTTAAATGCTTAGCCTCGAGAAAGGGAATAGTCCCTCTCGTAAATACTGAAAAACACCTAGAGGGGGGGTGAATAGGTGTAATTGCTAATCTAATGATCTTTTTGAACTAAGTATGATGAATGATGCAACGATCTCTCAAAATAAGACTAAGAGCCGAATACCCTTGCGAGGTTCTGAACTCCTTCCTCCCAATTCCCCTTAGATATGGGTTAGAGGTGCGCAATGCAACCTTGTTGTATTGAGATATGATCGATCAAGGCAAAGTATGATGATGAGAAATGAGATGCACACAATATATCACAAGAATTACAAGCTTGAATTAAAAACACAAGGAAGCTACAAGATCACAAGCAAGTAATAAGGAGCAATAAAATTGTTAGAGGAATTTAAAGCAAGAGTTGGACGCAAAGGCAATCGCAAACACAAATATTTGTTTCGAGGTTCGAGCCACCGCTCTACTCCCCGCCTTCACCTCCGTGAAGGGTTTCCACTATCCACCGAGGACGCCTTTATAATTTGGTCTACCGAAGACCGAGCACCGAGCTCCACCGAGTACAAAGGACCTCTACCGAAGAGGTTGCTCCACAAGGAAAGGATTACAAGAACAAAGTGATCACAACAAGTTCACTACACTTTTTCTCAAACTCTTTTACAAACACTCTCACTTCTATTACAACTTCACTATAGAATGAGTATAGGATTTTTGGCTCTATGAAGTGTGGTGAGAAAACTTCAGTTGTAGAGTGATATAGACAATCAAACACAACTGAAAAACAAACTTTAAAAGAATTGGAATGAAGGCTTTAAACTCTTTTCTTTTCTCTTTTGAAAACAACACAAACTTGAGGATTTTTCTAGGTAATATGCAAGAGAGACTTCTCCTCTATTTATAGGGTTAGAAAATAGGTTAAAAACAATTTCTTTACACCTAATTTGACCTGCAAAAGCTCCCCAACAACTCTCCAAAAATCTGTTAAAGCAGAAAAGAAAAACAGTTTTTCAGAATAGCCCAAAGAGGAAAGAGCCGTTGGATTGTTGCAGGCCTGGCGGTCGACCGGTCCGGTCGATCGCCAGCCCAGCTGCAAAGAGCCGTTGGCTCTCGGTCGACCGGTCCGGTCGACCATCCCAAAAGAGGAAACACAGTTTCCTTCTTCCGGTCGACCGGTCCGGTCGACCCAGAAAACCAGAGAGCAGTATGCTCTGGTCGGTCGACCGGTGCGGACGACCGACGGACGTGCACAGACGTGCACGTCCAGGCTATGGCGCCGGTCGACCGGGCCGGTCGGCCGGTCAGCCTGAAATAGGAAAACTGCAGGATTTTGAACTTGGAAAAATTTGAAAAATTGTTTTAGGTTTAAACAAACTATAGTAACATGTTAGTAGGAGTATGTATACATGATCTAGACAAGATATTTATTTTATAGAACTTAGGTTCATGTAAATCTCTACTAAGGCATGAAACCAAATTTTGAAAATGAAAACAAGACCAAATTTTATCAAAACCAAATTTTGTGTGTGTGAGTATCCTAGAGCCAAATAACCAAGACTCAAACTTTAACATTCTATTCTTACAAAAGATTCTAAGGACTTCAAGATCTTCAATAGGCTTCTTCATATGATCTTCAACACTTGTTCCTTGAGCCCAATTGGAGTTGACTTGAGTCCAAATCCTTGTATTTGTGAGAGAAGACTTCTAGAATGAATAGAAACCTGAAACACACTTAAATAACAAATATTATTAGTACAAATAACTAATATGTTTTGTAATCATCAAAATACACTAATCATGGGTGATTGTAACCTTGGGCCAACAATCTCCCCCTTTTTGATGATGACAAAACATATAAGTTATTTAAACAATTAAAGGAAGAAGAGCTTGGAAAGCTCCCCCTCAAACAATGCTATGTAGAAAAAAAAATAACTATTAGTGAGATACATGAAGCATTGAAAACCCAATATTTTTGTCAAAAACTTAAATACCAATTGAAATCAAACTTAATCTTATATACCAATTAAACTTATACTTTTTCTCTTTAAACTTATAGTAAATAAACTAAACTCAAACTATAAGCAAACTTATTTCTTTTTCAATAAACACTTAAAACTTATATATTTTTCTCCCCCTTTTTGTCATACATCAAAAAGGGTTAAAATCAAAACAAAACACCAAAATAGAAATATTTTTAAGAATCTATCATGCAAACATTCAACTCACCACAAATAAATGAAAATCTAGCATAATCTAGAGGTTTAGTAAAAATATCGGCAAGTTGAAAATCGGTAGAAACATAGTCAATATCAATATCACCTTTCTCATAATGATCTCTAAGAAAGTGATATCTAATGTCAATGTGTTTGGTTTTACTATGTTGATTTGCATTCTTTGTCATGTGAATAGTACTAGTATTATCACAAAATATTTTAACACGATCAAAGTGTAAATCATAGTCAAGGAGAGTATGTTTCATCCAAAGAACTTGTGCACAACAAGCTCCGGCTGCAACATACTCCGCCTCGGCGGTTGATAGGGCTACCGAATTTTGCTTTTTGGAAGACCAAGATACAAGACAATTACCCAAGAACTGACATGTTCCACTTGTGCTCTTCCTATCTACCCTACAACCCGCATAGTCGGCATCCGAAAAACTAGTCATTGAAAATTGGCCGGTTTTCGGATACCACAAACCCATTTCAATGGTGCCCTTAAGGTATCTAATTATGCGTTTAACCGCAATTATGTGAGACTCTTTAGGACAAGATTGAAAACGTGCACAAAGACAAACGGAAAACATGATATCCGGCCTACTAGCCGTCAAATAAAGCAAACTACCAATCATGCTACGATATAATTTAATGTCTACACTTTTACCTTGTTCATCCTTGTCAAGCTTTGTAGTTGTTGCCATGGGAGTTTTGCTTACTTTCGATCCTTCAAGCCCAAACCTTTTGATTAGTTCCTTTGTGTACTTGGCTTGATTGATGAAGATCCCATCCTTTCTTTGCTTGATTTGGAGTCCAAGGAAATAGTTGAGCTCCCCCATCATAGACATTTCAAATTCATCCTTCATGCATGATTCAAAAACTTGGCAAAGAGATTCATTAGTAGAACCAAAAATAATATCATCCACATAAATTTGCACAATAAGAATATCCTTTTCTACATGTTTTGTAAACAAAGTTGTGTCAATTTTACCTTTCTTAAAACCATTTGAAATCAAAAATGAAGAAAGTCTTTCATACCAAGCCCTAGGGGCTTGTTTTAAACCATAAAGAGCTTTATCTAATTTAAAAACAGAATCCGGATGTGTAGGATCAACAAACCCGGGGGTTGTTCAACATACACCTCCTCTTCAATAAATCCATTTAGAAAAGCACTTTTAACATCCATTTGAAATAATTTGAAATCTTTATATGAGGCAAATGCTAGTGTCATCCGTATGGCTTCAAGCCGTGCTACGGGTGCAAAGGTTTCTTCAAAATCGATCCCTTCGATTTGAGTGTAACCTTGGGCAACTAACCTAGCCTTGTTTCTAACTACATTACCCGATTCATCCAACTTGTTCTTAAAGATCCACTTAGTACCAATTGTTGGTCTATCGTGGGGCCTAGGAACAAGGTGCCAAACTTGGTTGCGCTCAAATTGATTGAGCTCCTCTTGCATGGCTAGCAACCAATATGAATCGGCCTCGGCTTCGAGGACATTTTTGGGTTCAATATGATAAATGAATGCATAGTTACCACAATAGTCATGAAGTCTAGAGCGAGTAGTTACCCCTTTTGATACTTCACCTATGACGAGGTCCTTGGGATGATGTGGATTGTATCTCCAATCCTTTGGTAGTGGTTGAGTAGGCTCCACCTCATGTGTTTGATTTTCATTTCCTTGTGCCTCTTCCACCTTAGCTTCGCTTCCTTCATCATCCTTTGGTTTGTCTCCCATAGTAGAAGCATCCTCCAAGGTCACTTTCTCCAAACCTTCATCCAATGCATCTATTTCTACAACATTCTTAACAAACTTGTTAGATTCCTCAAACTTAACATGAATAGACTCTTCAATAGTCAATGATGATCTAATGAAAACTCTATAAGCCTTACTAGTGTTTGAGTAACCTACAAAAATAGCCTCATAAGATCTAGCATCAAATTTTCCTAAATTATCTTTTGTATTTAAAACAAAACATTTGCATCCAAAAACTTTGAAATAAGAAACATTTGGTTTTCTAGAAAAGTACATTTCAAAAGAAGTTTTAGTAGTATTTTTACATAAGAAAACACGATTTGATATATAGCATGATGTATTAACGGCCTCGGCCCACAAATAATATGGTAGACCATATTCACTTAGCATTGTCCTAGCCATCTCTTGTAATGTTCTATTTTTCCGTTCAACTACTCCATTTTGTTGTGGAGTTCTAGGACAAGATAGTTCATGCTTTATTCCATGTTCATCACAAAAAGTGGTAAAGGGTTGGTTAATGAATTCACCTCCTCTATCACTTCTTATTCTCAAAATCGAAACATCTTTTTCTTTTTCAACTCTTTTCTTAAAAGTTTGGAAATACGAAAATGCTTGGTTTTTGTGTTCAAGAAAGAAAACCCAAGTAAACCTTGAAAAGTCATCAACCAAAACATAAGCAAATCTATTCCCACTTAGACTTTTGGTTTGTGTAGGGCCAAAAAGATCCATATGGATTAACTCCAAAGGACGTGATGTCATGATATCCTTAATTGACTTGAAAGAAGACTTAGTTTGTTTCCCAAATTGACATGCGTCACAAACTCGGTCCTTTTCAAAATTCAAGCAAGGAATACCTTTCACCATTTCCTTTGTGTTTAACCTAGAAATGTGATCAAAAGAAATATGGCCTAATCTCCTATGCCACAACCAAGAGTCATCATCGAGGGCTTTCAAACAAGTAATATTACAAGACATATTTAACATATCAATCATATAAACATTACTTTCACGAAAACCGGAAAATACACAAACATTAGAAGTTCTATCAATTACTTTACAAGCAACATTATCAAAAACAACATCAAAACCTTTATCACAAAGTTGACTAACACTCAAGAGATTATGCTTGAGGCCATCAACTAAAACTACATTTTCAATTAAAGGAGAGGTGCCAAGTTTTACATTACCAATACCGATGATTTTACCCTTGGCGTCATCTCCGAAGGTGACGGTGCCACCTTCATGATATCTTGATAGGGTTGCAAAGTTGTTGATGTCCCAAGTCATGTGCCTTGAGCAACCGCTATCAAGATACCACAATCCTCTACGTCGTTGGGCTTTGGAAAGTACCTATATCATTTAACATAATTGTTGATTTTGGTACCCAAACTTTCTTGGGTCCTTTAAAGTTAGTGCCTCGAACCCAAACATTATGACGTGATATGTTTAATCTATCATAGCAAAAATTGGCTAAGTGCCCTTTCCGTCCACAATGTGAACATGAGAACACTCTACCATACATGAATGCATGATGTGTATGTGTAATGTGAGCATGTTTTGGATTTTGCCATGTTGTTTAGGTTGTGTAGCATGAACATGAACATGAGCATGAGCATTTTTCTTTGGGGCTTGTTTCTTAGAAAACATAGCCTCAATTTTCTTCTTGTTAAATTCACAATTTTTCAAAACAACACTTAATGAGTCTAATCTTTCCTTAAGCATAGAAACTTCATTAGAATCAATTAGTGGGGCCTTACCTTTGCAAGAAATCTTATATTTTTCAAAATCATTTTTAGTAGTGGCCAAGGTGGAAACCAAATCATCCTTTTCTTTTGTAAGAGTAAAAACTTGATGACTTAAAGATTCATTTTCCTTTTTCATTTTTAAATACTTTTTCTTTAAGAAATCATAATTTTGTGACAATTCAACAAAAGCTTCTTCTAACTCATCCATTGAAAGTTCATTATCTAAAGGAGTGGAAGAGGTTACCTTGCTTGTGCCTTCATTTGCCATGAAGCACATGTTGGCGGTGTCTATTTTTTCCTCGGATTCGGTCTCCGAATCCCAAGTTGCCTTCATAGCCTTCTTCTTGTAAGGCTTCTTTGAAGTGGAGGGCTTAGCTTTGTCCGGACACTCCGCAACAATGTGTCCGGGCTTTTGGCAATTGAAACAAGTGATCCTTCTTTCTTCTTTGCCTCCTTGCCATCTTCTTCTACCTTGGTACTTCGCCTTGTTGTACATCCTCCGGACATTCTTAACAAGGAATGAGAGCTCCTCATCATCTTCTTCTTCATCGTCTTCATCGGAGTGTGTAGCTTGACTCTTGAAGGCGATAGTCTTCTTTTTGGAAGGAGCCATATCCTCCCTAGCTTTCCTTTCCATCTCATGGGTTTTGAGGTTCCCAATGAGACCTATAAGCTCCATCTCTTCATTGTCGTTGAGTTCCTTCAAGGTTGTTGCTTTAACTTACCATGAAGGAGGAAGAGCACGGATGATCTTCCTTACTCTTTGATCATTGTTGATATCTTCACCTAAAGAAGAGAGTCCATTAGTAATCTTGGTAAATCTTGTAACCATATCATCTATGGTTTCATTTTTTTGCATGCTAAATGTTTCATATTGGGACCGAAGAAGGTCAATCTTAGCCTTCTTTTCTTGTGAGGTCCCCTCATGAGTGACTATCAAGTGTGACCAAATCTCATATGCGGATTTGCAATGGATAACCCTAGAAATGTCATCATCATTAAGGGCTTGAAGAAGTGCATAGTGAGCTTTGGCATTGGCATCGAATTCCTTAGTCTCTATTTCGGACCAAGTGGATTCGTCACCGGGGGGTACACTAAAGGACTTAGTCACGGCTTTTGCAACTCGGCTACCTAGAGATTGCAAAAACACGTTCATCTTAACTTTCCATATGGGAAAGTTAAGTCCATCAAACTTAGGAGGGGTCTTAATTCCATCGGCCATTTTTACTATATGAATATGAATGAAATGATTAGCAAATTAGGATCTTCTCTAAGGTTGTTAAACCAAATCCTAGAGTCCAAGCTCTGATACCAATTGAAAAACACCTAGAGGGGGGGTGAATAGGTGTAATTGCTAATCTAATGATCTTTTTGAACTAAGTATGATGAATGATGCAACGATCTCTCAAAAACAAGACTAAGAGCCGAATACCCATTGCGAGGTTCTGAACTCCTTCCTCCCAATTCTCCTTAGATATGGGTTAGAGGTGCGCAATGCAACCTTGTTGTATTGAGATATGATCGATCAAGGCAAAGTATGATGATGAGAAATGAGATGCACACAATATATCACAAGAATTACAAGCTTGAATTAAAAACACAAGGAAGCTACAAGATCACAAGCAAGTAATAAGGAGCAATAAAATTGTTAGAGGAATTTAAAGCAAGAGTTGGACGCAAAGGCAATCGCAAACACAAATATTTGTTTCGAGGTTCGAGCCACCGCTCTACTCCCCGCCTTCACCTCCGTGAAGGGTTTCCACTATCCACAGAGGACGCCTTTACAATTTGGTCTGCCGAAGACCGAGCACCGAGCTCCACCGAGTACAAAGGACCTCTACCGAAGAGGTTGCTCCACAAGGAAAGGATTACAAGAACAAAGTGATCACAACAAGATCACTACACTTTTTTTCAAACTCTTTTAAAAACACTCTCACTTCTATTACAACTTCACTATAGAATGAGTATAGGATTTTTGGCTCTATGAAGTGTGGTGAGAAAACTTCAGTTGTAGAGTGATATAGACAATCAAACACAACTGAAAAACAAACTTTAAAAGAATTGGAATGAAGGCTTTAAACTCTTTTCTTTTCTCTTTTGAAAACAACACAAACTTGAGGATTTTTCTAGGTAATATGCAAGAGAGACTTCTCCTCTATTTATAGGGTTAGAAAATAGGTTAAAAACAATTTCTTTACACCTAATTTGACCTGCAAAAGCTCCCCAACAACTCTCCAAAAATCTGTTAAAGCAGAAAAGAAAAACAGTTTTTCAGAATAGCCCAAAGAGGAAAGAGCCGTTGGATTGTTGCAGGCCTGGCGGTCGACCGGTCCGGTCGACCGCCAGCCCAGCTGCAAAGAGCCGTTGGCTCTCGGTCGACCGGTCCGGTCGACCGTCCCAAAAGAGGAAACACAGTTTCCTTCTTCCGGTCGACCGGTCCGGTCGACCCAGAAAACCAGAGAGCAGTATGCTCTTGGTCGGTCGACCGGTGCGGTCAAACGACGGACGTGCACAGACGTGCACGTCCAGGCTATGGCGCCGGTCGACCGGGCCAGTCGGCCGGTCAGCCTGAAATAGGAAAACTGCAGGATTTTGAACTTGGAAAAATTTGAAATTTTGTTTTAGGTTTAAACAAACTATAGTAACATGTTAGTAGGAGTATGTATACATGATCTAGACAAGATATTTATTTTATAGAACTTAGGTTCATGTAAATCTCTACTAAGGCATGAAACCAAATTTTGAAAATGAAAACAAGACCAAATTTTATCAAAACCAAATTTTGTGTGTGTGAGTATCCTAGAGCCAAATAACCAAGACTCAAACTTTAACATTCTATTCTTACAAAAGATTCTAAGGACTTCAAGATCTTCAATAGGCTTCTTCATATGATCTTCAACACTTGTTCCTTGAGCCCAATTGGAGTTGACTTGAGTCCAAATCCTTGTATTTGTGAGAGAAGACTTCTAGAATGAATAGAAATCTGAAACACACTTAAATAACAAATATTATTAGTACAAATAACTAATATGTTTTGTAATCATCAAAATACACTAATCATGGGTGATTGTAACCTTGGGCCAACAAATACGTACGAAGTTAATCGAACTTTGGAAAAGGGAATAATCTCCCTCATAAATGCAGGTGAAATTATTCAAACCTTGAAAAAGGGAGCAATCCCTCTCGTAACTCTAAAGGCGGTTAGCCTTGGGGAATGGAGCGTCGTTCCATTATAGCGAGCGCAAGGCTAGTGTTGATAGAGCACTGATAATCCAACTCTGTTTGGAAGCGAAGCTACTTCAGGAAGCCCAAAGGCGAAGCTACCTAAAAGTGCGAAGCTACATGGAAGCAAATTATTGCAGTTCCTCGGCAAATCTATTCCATCCCAAAAGCGGAGCTAAAGACAAAGTTAAACTCAACCACCAAGGTGAGTTCACATCCACATAACATTGATCATCAACTGAAGCAGTGCAAAGTATTTCAAAATCTGAGCAAATCCATTGCAGATTTATGAAAACTTTGAAGGGGGTCTCGTTGATACTCTAAAAAGACAAAACTCTCACATTTATCTTCAACCGGTCCGAATGACGTCTAACTTATCGACATTTACAAAAGATAAGTCGAGGATAAGCTGACGACTAGGGACAATACAGGGACTTGGACTTTACTGATCCAGTAAAGCAGATAGCCTTGCATGTGCCCAAGGGGATAGCCTCTGACCTCACTTTAAAGCTCTTTATGGCTCCAAATAGAGCTAACTTACAGCTTCGCCTGAATCTTTCTTGGTAGCTTCGCTGTGAGGCTAGCCATTAGCTTCGCTCGAAACTTCCCATTTAACTCCGCCAGAGGCTGATCCAGAATCTTCGCACTAGAAGTTTTGTCCCTAGCATCGCTAAAAGGGAAAAAGGGGTTTAGCTCCGCTAAGGGCTGAGTCTTAGCTTCGCACAAAGTCTTGAAGGTAACTTCGCCCGAGGCTATGAGCTAAGTCTTACCTTCGCAGGAGACTACGAAGGTAACTTCGCTGAAGCTCTGAGCTAAGGCTTAACTTCACATGATTTAACTCTGCAACGAGCTTTACTAGGTCATCAATTGACCGTTTCCCATGGGGATTAATGGGTGACCCCACTAATTTAGTGAGATTAACGCCACTTTAAGTGGACGGTTACACCCGCCCACTTCGTCCCACATTAAGTGGAGACAATTAAGCCACAACAGTAGGAAGGCGTTCACATGAACCCTCTGGGTTCGCTGGAAGTTCGCAGTAGCTTCATTGTAAGGTCATTTGCAGCCTCGCGCGAAGCTAAAGATTAATTTAGCCTTGCTAAATTAAAGGGGGCGGTTACATCCCATTTTGGCTATAAATAGTCTCTTATTGAGCCAAGAAGGGACACGGACGAATAGTGAGGAAAAAGGGCTAACGGGCTAGAGAGAGGAGATTGGCTGAAGGACATTCAACCAGAGATTCTCCTAGAGAGGGTTCTCTTATTCTCCTGCTTCCAAATACTCAATTTTCAGAACCAAGCGAGAAGGGAATCCTATTAGAAGACAGATTGATCATCTGATTGATTGTATCGTCAAAGGGATAAAGTGATCGCGCGTTGATTTGATTCCTACCGGCATACTTCCCCAGAAATCTCAGAAGAGATCTACTTGTAATTTCCATTTAATTACTTGTAATTTCGCTCCTCATTCTCTTTTGTAAGTTTTCCCACGAATTGAAGACATATTTTCGATGGAAAACACCAGCTGGCTAAGTAACTCCGCACAGGGGTCTCCAACTTCACTCCAGCTATGTTTAGCTTCATCGCGAAGCTATTCTAGCTTTAGGAGCGAAGTTAGATCAGATTGACCAAATCAATCTGTTGATTTTTAGGAGGGGTTGTTACACCCCATAATGCCTATAAATAGCCCATTGCCAGGCAGGCTAAGGGCTGGATTTTTTCCATCAAGAAGTTAACGACCAGAAAGGCTTTCTGAAGAGAAGAATCTCTAGCTTCCAAGCTCCTTGAGAGAACCTTACTTCTCTCTTTCAGGGTGCTAATACCCTCACGATCTTCTTTCCTCAAAGGATTTCCGAAACCAGGCAAGAAGGATATCTTTAAGCAGAAGACTCGAAGATTCAACCACTCGCATCGTCAACGGAACAATGGTCCCGCGCTGACCAGACTTCCTCTGGCGTACTTTTCAGAAACTCTAGAAGAGAGTTCTTATAAACTTACATTTACTTGTAATTCTCTTCAACTTTTATAAGTTTTCTTACATTACCAAATCAATGAAAAACAAGATGGCGATTTCGCTGGGGACATATCTTCTTCAACAACAAAAAGACAACGCTACAATGCGATGGTAAGACCCCCGGGTTTATGTAAAACTCTGTTCCTGGAATACGTACTTAGATACACATTCAGATTTTTGATCATATTTTTTGATTTACTTTCCGTATTTGTTTTGTTTTATAATTAATTATGTGATTGTTTTGCATTGGACCCAGATTTGTGGACTCGGAGTCAGCCCTAGTCTAAACCGGGGACCGATCCTAGTGTATTGCTCGATTTAGTTTTTCGGTAGTCAGATTTGACCGATTTTAGTCTCAATCACTGTTTTCCAATATTTTAAAATTTTCATGATTTTCTAGAATTTTTTGAATTATTTTAATAAAATCTCCAAAATCGGGATTGGTCGATACCGCCGTTTGATTCTCGAATTTTTAAATTACAAACGGAGTCAAATTTCTGGAAATCTCTTTCACATTTTTTTCTTAAAATAATATTTACTATCTTAATGCATTTTTGAGATTTTTCTGAACTTATCAAAATCTGACCAGATTCTGTGTCGACCAGTATCGATGATAGATTCTGAGATTTTTAATTTAAAAATATAATTGAGTTTCTTACATCCAATTTTCTGCATTTTTAATTTCAAAATCTTAATGCATTTTTGAGATTTTTAAATTACAGACGTTTCGGGTATTTTTTCAAAAATTTTCTGCATCCTTTAATAAACTCGGGGATTCCACCATTCAAATTATTTCTTCTTTTTCTTCCAATTCATTTTTTCCTTTTTCCCTTTTATTTTCTTTTTTTTACTTATTTCCTTCCATTTCCTTCCAACAACTTATAAACACTTCTACTACATTCTACACCCTTCCATCAAAATATCTCCTTCAAAATATCTCAACTCAGTATTTACTCTCTCCCATCACTTTGGTCGGCCATAACTCCCTCTCCCATCACCATTTCACAAAAAATCTCATCCCAAACTCTTTTCTTTTCTCCTTTAATTCCAACTCCAAAAACCAACTCTTTTCCTTCTCTTTCCATTTTCATTTCTTCATCAAAGCCCTATCACCCCCATTCCTCCTTAATCTCCACTATTACAATAACAACAACACCTACAACACTTTATCATCATCTTCTTCCTCCTCCATCTCCTCCCACTTCATCATAATCACCAAAATTTCACCATACTAATTCTTCTCTGTTTCCATTTCCTTTAACCTTCCACCACCAACAAATCCCTCCACAAAACCACCTCCACTCCATCTTCACCAAAGCCAGCCACCACCCTAAGCTTAGGGTCGGCCCCCCTCTACTCCGGCGACTTCTCCGGTGACCATTCCGGCGACAACTTCACCATCTTCAACAATATCACCACCACCGCTACAAATCCTCCATCTTCACCACCACCTCTTTTATTCTTCTCCATCACCACCATCTCTACTCTCACCATCACACATTACCTCCATCACCTTTATTTCAACCTCCAACATCACCATCATCTTCACCTCCTTTAACTTTCTTTTCATTCCTTCCTCAAAATCCAACTCCTCCAACACCACCAACTACAAACACCAACACCAACACCATCACCACCCTCTTCCATTCTCCCTCTCCTTTCTTCCCTAGGCAGGCCACTCCACTTGACCTCCTTAGGGGATGGCACACCTCCCTAGGGCCGACGGCTACCAAGGGGCCAAACCCCCTCCTTCTCTCTCTGCGGGTATTTCCTCGCGAGGGAGCTCGGGCGCGCGGAGTTTTCAGATTTGTGTTTTAGGCGATTGATTTTCCTTGCATTATTGGGCTTGTGTTGGATTTTGTATTGTGTTGTATTTTGTATTAGTCCAGTGTGATTATACGGGTGTGGGTGTGTTGTATTCTATGGACATGTCATGACTTGTATCGGACAGATATGCTTTAATGCTTGTAATAGTGCAGATGACATTATACTTATGCATGTATGGTACTAACGCTTGTGTAGGTACTCCACAGCCTCCGGGCTTAACCGCTTTACAGTTCTATATTAGTTTTCAGGCTAAACCCTCTGGGTTTTCTAGCTTCGTCGGGAGCCTAACTAAGCCGTGTGACTGTGTAAGTAGCCTATTGGACACCTCGTCAGGCACGACATACTATGCTCCCACTTTACTCAAACTCCTGGGTTTTAATAGCTATACCGTGTGTCTGCGAGCCGAGCTTCATTGTGTAGCCTCGTTAGGCATGATCTAGTTATACACCTGTTTGTTCAGTGTCCGGCTTAACCTCCCCGAGGTTTATTAAAGTCCTATGGACTTTCTACCTACATCTGGAAAGGCAGCTTAGCGCTTAGTGTTTTACCACTAAACACGCCTAGGTGAAACTCTGCCAGATTTTAACTCGCATCTTAAACCGAGTCATTTCTAAGTTCCACTGGTGCTTTGGTGATAAAACTCTGTTCGCTGATCTTTCCCTAGCATTACTTAGCTCCGCTTGATGTTTACTTGCTTGCTAATTACCTGATTGCCAGTTTATCCATTCTTCTATTATAGTTGTGAAGAGTTTGAAATCTTATTTATACTGTTTTCATGAGACTACATGATTTTCTGGTATTCGTACTGATTTCTTATATTGGTATTATTTTCCTGTATCGCTTGACATGCTTTCATTTGATGTGCTATCATTTACCATGCAGTCTCTTGTCACCTGCCTGATGTCAGCCCTTGTCATGTTATTACCTAACCATGTCACTTCTTGACACCTGCCCCTGTTATGATATCACTTAACACCTGATACCTGTCATGTTTAACTCTTGGCTCATGATTATCACATTACGGGAATGTAGTACCTGATCTTCTGATAAGTACTCCTGTTATGCAAGTACTCCTGTTATGCATGTACTCCTATTACTCCTGAACCTATTATGTTCCTGTTCATTCCCGTAAGCTGATAATTATGCTTAATAAGCTATAAAAAGGACAACTTATACTGGGAATGGGGAGAACCGATGAATGCCGGTATGATGCCTTACTTATAGTGGTGGATTACTAAACTGATGATTCGTGTTTGGGTACTTTTAAGCACCCGAAAGATGCGCGTTTGGATGATTTTAGGCACCCGTAGGCTGTGTCCCGGGAAGGACGGGAACCACAATAAATTTGAGCCATTAGTTCTTCATTAACTTTCAATAACCAATCTCGACTTGCTCATATATGGATGTATGTGCATTGAGTCGTATGGCAGGACACATACCTAGATATATGAGTCAGACGAGTAATAATAAAAGATGCCAATTAATAATTTGCCGTGTGTTTTGCAATTCAGGTCGTATGGACTTAGCTTACGATGGTGTGGGATATACGGTATATAGATGAGGGTTTCCTTGTTTGGATTATTCCTTTGACGTACTTATCTCATGAAGCCGTAAACTAGATTTGAATCGCTCGTTTTGCCATATTTGCTTTCATCGGATTTTACTTCAGATTTCTGATTTTATGATTATTGTTATTATATTATATATGTTTATATCCTGGCTTACGACTTGTGTTCTATCCCACTGGTATCATATTCTTGTCATATTATACCATACATATTCCCTACTTGATATCATTTACTATCTCTCTACCTACTCCTATATGTTTGTGCTCACGACACAATTTCCAATACATACTTTTCTGATTCGAATTTATTGATACACGTGTGCTTATCTCTGCGCGCCACTTGGCAATCACCATACCACTCGTTAGGGAGTTCTGACTCCCTTGAATCCTCATGTCCAGATCTCGGAGCTTGGAGCTTGTGGATTCTCCCGGTTGCTGATCAGAGATGCGTAGTGGAAGCGTGGATCATCAGCAGACCATTCAGAGCCCCTTCCTTCCAGGCCCCCTGCTCGGCTCTCGAGTTTTTATTTTGTGACTCGTGAGCGCCTTTTATACAGTTTATTATTGTATATCTCTTTGTATTCTTGTATTTGCACCTATCAGTGATGTAATATTCTTGTAATATTATGTCACCTCCTATGATGACTTTGTAATTGTACTCATATATTTGAATGTATAATGCACCACGTGCCTCCGTACTCTGATTCCTGAATGTATTGATGCTTAGCGTATATATGTGAGGGTATTTTTGACCTATGTATGTACGTCACAATAATGTCTCCATACCCGCGGGATCGGGACGTTACAGTCTACTGCTGAAACCTTGGTCATCCAATTTGACCAAGAGAAATTTGAGCAACTTCTCTCTGAGGGTGGTTCAAACCCTAACACTGTACGCAAGCACATGAAGATCTCTATAGCTAGGTCTCCTCTAGCCATAGCTCGGAAGCAAGTCCCTAAGGGGACAGAGAAGGCTGTATGCTGGCCTAATTCAGCCTCAACAGAGACTGAATCAACTTCATAACAACACTTACAGGCTGGGCGTGAAGTTAAATCACCTTCAAGGGCTCTTTGTATTGAAAAATCCAACTCAGCCTTGTGCAAGGCTAATGGGTCCTCCACTTCAGATTCAAGAGAAGCTCGAGTAGTCTTTGATAGCAAAACTACTTCAGCCCCTCACAAGGCTCAACTTCGCTCCTCCCGCGAAGCTAAGGGCAAAGCACTTCTAAGTGCTATCCGTGAAGCTACAGCAACTTCAGTTTCTGCTGAGAAAGTTCTGAACTGTGAATTTAGAGCTAAAGCACCCTTTCGTGCTAATAGCAGAGCCAATTCGTTCGAGGGAAAAGAACTGCACAGCAGTGCTAAAGCACTAAATGCTCAGTCAGCTTCGCCGCGACTTCAGCCAGAAAATCAGCCTTTAAGGCTAAGTTTAGGGCTAATCCTAAGACTTTTCAACCCATCAGGTCTAATATTCAGCCTCCCCGAGTCTCCGTGTTGGATCGATTGGGTCCAGTCAACACAAACTTGCAAGAATTTCTGAGCAACAAGCAGAAATTTAGCCCTAAAGAGCAATACATCTCACCGTCTCAGTGCGGACGAGTGGGGTGTCAATTGGTGATCGTGCATTCTGCTGATTGTTGCTTGGGGCCAATCCCGACAATGCCTCTTCTAAACAAACCGTCAGTATTTGACCATTTGTCAGCCCCGAGCTCCGAAAAATCCAAATCCAGGAGGAAGAAGAAAACCAAGGAACCTCACCTCGCTACAGTCTCTGTCAACATGACAAGTAGAGGAAGAGATCCGGCACGATCTCGAAGAGGAAGTAGGGGTTTCACGCACCCTCAGTTAATTCTCCAGACCCTGACTATAACCCAGGCTTAAGTCGGGTTCTGATAGAACCCGAAGGTGCCTTTCGAGGTACCCGCTCTAGGGTAGCGATACCTTGCAACTATGGACAACCCTCTTCTTTCGCAAGAGCAATGTCACCAAAACCGTTGAGAAGCCTTTTTCAATTGTCAGACGATGAAGGAGAAGCCAGTGGAAATGCTTCCCCCGCTACCGTCAGCTCCAAGCAAACGAGGGTGATGTCGGTCAACATGGCCAACAACAACCATGATGAAAATCTCCGTCGAATGGAGGCACAAGAGCAGACTTCCAGAACTCAGCACGAAGCCTTGAAAAATATTCAGCAGATGCTAGCTCAGCTCTTGGTCAACCGGAACACCAAGGACACCAGTAGCAATCTCGATGAAGGGGAGCATAACAACGATGAATATCTTAAGACCGAGAAGTCGAAGGAAAGCTCCTCAATTGATGTCAAGATAATCAAAGGCATTCAAGCTTAGATTACATCCCTAGCCCAGAGGGACGAACTGAAAAAAGTAGGGATGACTCATCCCTACCCGCTGGAATGGGATTCAGTGTCATATCCCCCAAAGTTTAAGCCACCTACATGGCACACGTATGATGGCAAGAGCTCACCCAACCAGTATATCTATTACTTTCGGTCTCAAATCGGTAATGTAATAGATAATGATGCCATCATGGCTAGGTTATTCATCGGCACTCTTAAGGGGGTATCCTTTGATAGGTTCATGAGCTTGCACAATGGCTCCATCAATTCTTGGGTTGACCTGAAAACACAATTTCTCTCTCGATTCTACGAGAATGACACTAAGGTGACTAAAGACAAGCTCCTCTTGATGGTCCAGAAAGGAGGAGAACTCGTGCGGGAATATATTGAGAGGTTCTGCAACCTTTCTCTTATGTGCCCTGCTGGCATGCCATTGCCCATGCTACTCCAGACCTGTCGGTATAATTTTCTCGACAGAGTGGAAATTCGTATAGGAGCTGTCAAAGCTCATACATGAAAGAGCTTGTTGATCAAGCTGACGTAGTCCAGAAATCGGCTAAGAAATTTGAACTCTCAATACCCTAGAACAAATGGGGATCCACACCAAGGGGCATGATGCAACCCAATCTTCCCAACCAAAGGGAAGGAAACAATGGCCATTGAGCTATCAAGGGTAGCTCAACCAAAGCAGAAAAGCGACACCAATGGCAGTCAGGAGTTCAAATCCCGCCAAAGGTTTACTCCTTCAAAAATGAACAGGTGGTGATAATCTTCCACTTGCTTCACAAGGGTAATAAGCTCAAATTACCTGAAGTTCGGTGACCTAATGAAGTGGGATGTACTAACGATTCCAACTACTACCTCTTCCACAGAATGGGGCATCATCCCACCAGCAAATGCTTTGTCATCAAGGATAAGATCTAAGTATTAGTGGATGCTAGAGTTCTGACTCTCAAGTCAGAGCAAAAGAAAGTCACTGCGAATGTAGTGACTCTCAATTTCGGGATCTTCTCGAAGACGACAGTCCAAGATGGATTGACCCCAGTCCCTAAAACCAGACTGGACGTTATCAACCCAATGGTAGAGAAGCAGAAAGGCAAGGGCCTCATTCCAATAACGACAAAATCTGGAGAGATTATGTGGGTCCAACCGAATATCATCAAAGATGAGCAATGGGAATCCAGCATTCCCATGCTCAAAGGCAAGTCGTGTAACATTGTCTCCCTTGCAACGGATGATGACGATGTGACTATAGCTTCCCTCAGTGACGCAGAAGAGGAGAAGCTTGCCTTAGCAGCACAGTCCACTACCTCGCAACCAATAGACACCCGGTCTGGAAAGTCGTACCTGCGACAGTACGACGAGACCCCCGATGAGACACAGCAGCCAACAACGTCGGGAACAACTGCACCAGTCCAGGCTTCGGCACCACCCCTACCACTGGACAAAGGAAGCAAAAGGAGATCCGATCTGACAAATCATTGAAAAAGGATCCTTCAAAGAGGCTCAACGCTCCTTTCCGCTTTGACATATTGGCACAGCTCGCCAATATTCCGGCCTATAACTCTGTACAAGCTACTTCGCCTCTCAAAGGAGATAAGAGAGGCGCTTAGGGATGCACTTGCTGACTCAGAAATCTTTCCGACGCAAGTATCAGCAATCCTTATAGATGACGACAGGACTCCGTGCCCCCAATGTCATTTGGTGCAACGACAGGTGCCATCCATCACGTTCACTTCTAAGGACATACTCCTCAAAGATAATAAGCATGACAGACCACTATACTACACAGGGTTTATTGATTCTACATGTATCGAGAGGATCCAAGTTGATCTAGGGTTCACTCTTAGCATCATTTCAAAGAGGCTCCTTTACTTCCTGGGTATCCCACTCAGCAGGTTATCCACCACACTACAACCATCTATGGCTTCAACGTCGGGAGTAATCACCCTCTGGGTAATATTCGCCCCCGATGTCAAATTAGAGACTTAAAATCAGAAGTAACGTGCTACGTCATCAACACTGACATGTCTTACAATCTCTTGCTCGGAGACCATGGATCCATGCTAACTAGATTATCTCTTCCACATTGCACCAATGCTTCAAATATGTGGGAGATGATGTTGTTGTCCGAACGGTATTCGCTAAAGTGCAATCATTCAATGGAGTGAAGAATTACTTCACTGACTCTCTCCTCTACCAAGAGGATATTGAGCCACTTAAGCAATCATTATCCAATGACGTCAACAGTGGTAATGAGGCGGACTCAGAATCAAAAGAAGATGTGCCAACTGCTATTAGTATAGAACCAATTATAGCATATCTAAATGATTATGATTGTAATAACCCTACCGAAAATAAGGGTGAATGGGTCCTTAACGAGAATATTGCTTTTGATTACTCTTGGTGTCTTGAGAATGTATCTGTCAATGTTAGGTCCTTACACATGCCTTTACCAATCTCGGATATGGCACGCATGCATATACAGGACAATGAAAGTTTGTCTTCATTGTCCTTTCTTTTAAAAGAGATCAATCACCAATTATATTCAGCAGAGGCCGGGCTTAAGCCCCAACATCAGAGAATCAAATAATGACTTGGAACTCCCACAATTCTTTCATTACGCACGGTCAGTGTGCCGCATGATGAAAAGAATGGGGTACAACTTAAATTGCGGAGATGGTTTGAGTTTCGGTAAAGGGCGGCGCATACCTTTGCAGCCTTTCGTACCTTAAGAAAAATCTCCCAACTATTATGACTGCACACGCAGGAGGTTAGAATATGTCACTTCGTCTCCACAGTCAGAACTAGAGTCTGACGAATCACTACCATCGTAATCTCAGATTCATCTAGCTAGGACTCTGATTGTAGTGTGGGGGTAGTCTTCCAAAAGCTCTTCTTCAATATGACATCTATCAGTCAGACAGAGCAAGATGAAGACATTGAGCCATTCGAAACTGATTTGTGGGCTCAACAACTTAATCTTCAATGGGAAAAGTGTTTCGAACAGTGCGAACCTCCGACTGAAGATAAGGTGATCCAAGTTGACGTGAGTGATCAAGTACACCCAAAGCTCATCTCTCTAAGCGAAAACTTATTGCCAATAGAGAAATAAGACCTCATATCCATCATACAGGAATATATTGACATCTTTTCTACGAGCTATGAAGATATGCTAGGCATCGATCCTCAGGCGGCTATGCATCGTCTTAACATCAAACTGGATGCTAAACTGACTAAGCAATAATAACGACGATTTCAACCTGACATCATGGAAGCAATCAAAGCTGAAGTTTATAAACTCATTAAATGTGGCTTCATTCGAGAAGAACAGCACTCAGACTGGGTTGATAATATTGTCCCTGTGCTTAAGAAATACGGAAAGATCAGAGTCTGCATTGACTTTTTCATGATCTCAACACAGCCTGTTCTAAGGATAAATTTTAGTTGTGTATCACTGATGTCATGATTGATAATATATGTGGCTTTGAAAGGATGTCCTTCATGGATGACTTTTCAGGGTACAATCAAATTAAGATGCACCCAGATGATCAGAAGCATACATCATTCAAAATACCATTTGGGGTATACTGTTACATAATAATACCATTCGTATTGAAGAATATGGGTGCAACTTATCAACGCGCGATGAGCACAATTTTTCGTGATCATCTACGGAAATGATGGAATGCTATGTTGACGACATCATAGTCAAGAGTCAGAGCGAAAGCAACCATCTCGACAACTTGAGAACCGTGTTCGACGTCATGCGGGCTCACCAACTAAAGATGAACCCAACAAATCATTCTTGGGAGTGTCGAGTGGCAAATTCCTTGGATTTATCATCATATTCAAAAGAATTCACCTTGACCCAGATAAAGTCAAGGCAATTTAGGGCATGCAATCCCCGAAGACCCTCAAAGAGCTCAGAGGTCTATAAGCGAAACTTGCCTATATCTGAAGACTTATCGTAAATCTTTTGGGTCGTAAGACTTATCGTAAATCTTTTGGGTCGTTGCCAACTGTTTACACGGTTAATGAAGAAAGACGTCTCCTTCATATGGGATGAAACTTGTCAAAAGGCTTTTAAAGATATCAAAGAATATCTCTCCAGCCTACGGTCCTGGTGACTTCTGTTTTGGGAAAACCATTCTTGCCTATGTATGAGCCATGGACCACTCTTTGGGCGCTCTTCTAGCACAGAAAAATGATGAAGGCTACGAAAGGCCATCTACTACTTGAGCAGTACTCAAATCAAAGCTGAATCTTGATATAACCCTGTCAGAAGGAATGTCTAACTCTCGTCTTCGCTGTCCAGAAAACACAACATTATTTGGTTGGCCAAACCATACATGTCGTTTCAAGACTTAATCTCCTGCGCATTCTCATAACAAAATTAGGGTCCCTGAATTCTAGACTAGCTAATTGGGCCATTTTATTATACCAATACCACTTGACTTTTATCCCCCAAAAGGCGATTAAAGGACAAGCTTTCGCAGATTTTCTGCCAGCCCATCTAGTTTCAAAAACATCAAAACTACACACGGACATCCCGGATGAGATCATCGAAGCCAATATGACCTTAGAAGATGATATATGGAAGATGTTCTTTGACGGTGCATCAAGAACATGTCCTACAAGCAAGATTATTGTCGGTATGGGGGTGATATTCATCTCACTCGAGAATCACATTTTCCTTGTGCATTTTCATTAACACAGCCCTACTCTAATAATGTAGCTGAGTATAATGCTTTGTTCATTGGCCTCCAACTCACTCAAAATGGAGGTACAGTACCTTGAAACTTATAGTGACTCCAAATTGATTATCAACCTAGTCAAAGGAGAATATGAGTCGTCATGAAGACCGGATACCTTACCACCATGCAACCATTAAGTTAGCTGACTCATTTGATAGCTTTTACATTAGCCATGTGTCTCGCCTCCTGAATACAAAAGCAGATACTTTAGCTGCGCTTGCAGCTACATTGGCCTTGCCAGCAGACACTAATTATCGTCTTACGTTGGCTACTCATCATCTCTTCTGTCTGAAGTATAGTTTAGAGGTTAGCTAAGTTCATACAACCTCAACCAACTTCGAACCAAGGGACTGGCGATTCTCGATCATCGACAACACTTTGCATAGCATGCTGCCCGATGAACCCAAGGAAGCAGCTTCTGTTCGACGAAGATCTACTCGATTCTACTACGATGCAGTAGTGAAGACGCTGTACTGACGTTCATATGACAGTATATTTCTTTGTTGTTTATCCAGCTCAGAAGCACGAGAAGTGCTTAAAGAGTCCCATGATGGCATTTGTGGCACTCATCAATCAGGTTCAAAGCTCAAGGATCGACTATACCGATTCGGCTATTATTGGCCAACTATGATCGCGGATGGTGTCGAATACGCAAGAAGGTGTAAGGCTTGTGAAATCCATGCGGATTTCATACACCAGCCCCTAGAGCTACTCCACCCCACAGTCGTTTCATGGCCCTTTGAAGCATGGGGAATTGACATTGTAGGACCCATCAGTCCTCCGTTAGCAAAAGGTCATCGATTCATCCTTGTGATAACCGATTACTTCTCAAAGTGGGTGAAAGTTGACCGCTCGCTGAATTAAAACCATCAATGTGGTCAACTTCATCAAACACCATGTCATCCATCGATTTGGTGTCCCCAGGCGATCATCCACGACAATGACCCCAAATTTGCAAGCCAATCATTCTATCAGTTCTGCGATAAGTACTGGATTTAGAATATGGCTTCAACTTCTTACAGCCCTATCGCCAACGGGTTAGCAGAGGCGTTCAATAAGACGATCATCAAACTCCTCAAAAGTTCATCTCTTTAAGCAAACAAGATTGAAACGAGAAGCTCAGTGAATGTCTTTGGACCTACCAAATGACAGTCCGAACTCCTGAGGCAATACACTTTTCTCTCTAGTTTACGGGTGTGAAGTAGTAATATCTCTAGAGATACGAATGCCATCACTTCGTGTTGCCTTAGAAACCATGATAACATAAGGAGATAATGATTGTTTACATCTCTAAAAGTTGAAAGCGCTGGACGAGAAGCGGCTACAAGCTCAACAACGCATTGAGTTATACCAAGCTCAAGTCTTGAAGGCCTTTAACAAAAAGGTCAAGGAGAGAGTTTTTCAGACGGGAGATTTGGTCTTAACTGTCAGGCAACCTATGGTCATGACACATAAAACCAAGAGCAAATTCCAACCTAAATGGGAGGGATCCTTCATGGTAGAGACAGTTTACTCGAATGGAGCATATCACCTAGTGAATCCAAATGGCAACACGCTCATAATGCCGATTAACGGTAAGTTCTTGAAGAAATACTATCCCTGATAACATTAATACTATACATCTAATCAAGAAAGTACTGTATATGATCACATTAACATTAAAACTCTAGCCGTTTAGATGAACTTGTCTGACTATAAGAAATCCTTATCCTAGAGCGGAATCAATTTCATCTCCGCTCCTCTTAGGATTCTTGTTGACATCAAGATGTTATGATAAAGAGTGTTAACATCAAAGAGAAGACAAAGGCAAAATTTCCGGTTTAGTTTTGTCACTCTTCTTATTTCAAAGTCGAGCATGCTTAAATAACGATTTTAGGCACTCTTCTTCCTGATTATTCTCTTTTGATCCATAAAGATGGTGACTGTTCAACATGTGATAGTGGCACATCTCCAGTCATCTATCCGCCTCTCTCATTCGACAAATCATGATTCGATCTCGCGACAACCTCGATCGAGCTGAGTTCATTGAAGAAGGTTCATGACATATCTCAGCGGAACCTCTCCACTATTTTCACATCCATATCTGAGTTCGGTGATTAGCTGCAAGCCTGAGTCTTGGTAATGATGAACATAAAGTGAAGCTTGGTAAGGAATTTTGACCTAATTGATAAATTTCCCACAGAACTCATGTTCCATTTCTCACTTAACAACCGTCTGAGAACAAGAATCCTGATTAAAGTGACACTTCATCAGGACGAGCAAAAAGATAAGTGTGAGGGTGTGATTAGTCTCTAATTTTGCATAATTTTCATCACATTCTCATATTTATTTCATGTAAAATTTTGCTAATAAAACCTTGCTTGCTTGATCCTAGGTCCATGGTGTGCAAATGAAGAAGAAGACCTAAATCACCATTTAATTGGTGATTAAAAACCTACCAAGTAACCATTAACTTTAGAGTAAAGATTTTGTCAGCCTTGGGCATCAAATCGCAAATCCAGAAGATCAAGGTGTCAAAAGGTAAACTGGGCGACGCGCTGCCCGAAGCCAGGCGCGCGCCGCCCTGGCAGGGCCACGGAAACGCGGCCCTTGCTGCGTTTCCGCGGCCCTTTGGGCGCGCACGCGCCTGCGCTTCGGGCCACGGGTCACCCACGTGGCCCCCTTCCCCCTGGTGCCTATAAATACCCCCCAGGGGTCTTCAGTTGAAGCCAGATCCAGAGAATAGAGTTGTAATTTGTGTTTTGAATTGTAGTTGCTTTAGTTTGCTTCTTCTAGTTTTAGTTTTAGCCATTAGAGTGAAAGAGAGAGAGTGTGTAAGTGTTGTATTTGAAGGGTGACAAGCTAATACAAGTACTACTTCTCTTCCTTCTTTCCATTTACTTGTCTTTGCCATTTACTTTTACTTTCTTGTTGTAGTGTAACTTCCTTCTTCTTCACTTCTTTTCTTTTACTTTGTTGTAGTGTAACTTCCTTTCTTTAACTTTTCTTTTCTTTTGTTTTCTTGTAGTGCAACTCTCTCTCTCCACTTCTTTTCCTTTGTTGTTTCTTTTACTTTTATGGCTAACTAACTTTTCATTAGCATGGCTAACTAACTACTAACTTACTAATTTCTAACACTTGATAGATAACCTACATGAGTCAATAGTGTCAAACAAGCCTTGTGCAAACAAGAGCTATGGAATCTTAAGACGAGGGTTCTAACTCTAATTTACCTACAAGTATTTAATTTCTTATACTTCATACTTAATGAGTTTTTGATGATCTATGGGTTGTATACTTTACTTGTTATTGTAAGTTAGAGACTTTTCCTTTTAACTTTGCCGATACCGTTAGTGCACTCGTGTCTTCCCTTATTCTCGCCTTCTATTGGATCTTGATAAGGGAATGTCCGAGTTTTTGCCGTGTAAAGCTAAGTTTTAGGATGAACTTTCACTCGATTTCTACGTGAATAGTTCCAATGCAAAAGGGTTGTGTTCGCCTATGATCCATCGTGAGGCTATCTTCCAAAAGTTAGAAATTAGTGGGAGCACTTGGTAGAAAGTTAGCCATGCATTTTTACAACTAAGAAAAAAATCCACTTTTACAAACCACCAAAACATTTTCCAACAATTCTTAAAAATAACTTGTTTTTACTTTTCAATTCTTTATTTGGAAACAAGAACTTTCTTTCTTCTTGAACTTTGAAGCCGCATCAAGCTTCCATCGCTCTCCCTCCTTGTGGATACGACCCGTATATCCACTTCGCTACTACGGAAGAATCGCAAAAGCAGTAACATCAACCCACACTTCCTTCTCTTATTTTAATGCTTGCTTTTTGCCCGATCAATCACCTCTGAACTGATAGGTGCCTGGACCTCTTCCCTTTTATGGTACTCAAACTGTCATGTCCAGTTCGCCACCTCTGAACAGACGAGTCCATAACCTTGTTCTCCTTTCTCCTGTCAGGGCCAAGGTTCTTACTGTCAAGTTAATACGACTACCTCTGAACAACAAATTTCGAGCCTGGTGTCTCTTAGTCGGTTATGTCCAGTTTATCACCTCTGAACTGACGTGTGCCCAGATCCAATTCACCCTTGCAGTCTTCAGTAGGCTAGATGCTAAGTTAATATAACTACCTCTGGCAACGGATTCGAAATTTAGTGGTCTTAGTCTTTCACATCCAGTTATCACCTCTGAATAGACGGGTCCTTAAAACTGAGTTCACCTTTCTTTTGTTTTAATGTCCAGTTCGCCACGTATGAATGATAAATTCTAAGCTTGGTGGCTTCTTAATCGATCATGTCCAGTCCATCACCTCTAAACCGACAGATAGCCAAGTCTCATCTTTCTTTTTCCGTCATGTCCAGTCTATCACCTGTGAACGGTAAAGCTCTGAGTTTGGAAGTTTCTCAATTGTTGTGTCCATTCTATCACCTTTGAACTGACCGATGTTCGAATTTATCTCCAGTCCCTTGTAGACTTTCTTTTGTTGTCATGTCCAGATCATCACCTCTGCACAACAAATACTCTGAGTTTGGTAATCCTCTGTCGGTCATGTCTAGTCCATCACCTCTGAATCGACAAATATCCAACCTCACTTTTTTTTATCGTTACGTCTAGCTTGTCACCTCTGAATGATAAAATTTCGGGTCTGATAATTCTAACATGTCATGTCCAGTCAGTCACCTCTGAACAGACGAACTATTAGACCTACCCTACTTTTTCCCAATGGATCGTCTTTCCTAGACTAATTCCATCATGTTCAAGATTAGTCTTGGTTTTGATTTTTACTTCCTCAGAATTTCACTGGTGAAATCTCACCTTCTTAAGTTCTTTCCAAAGAATTTAATGTTAAAGTTTTTCTCATGTAGAAAACTTAAAAGTAAACATGTTAGATTTATTTTTCATGTGGGAAACTTTAAAAGCAAAGAGCGAAGAGAGAGAAAGAAAAAGGGCACCAGACAAGTCATTGATCAAAAATTAAATTTTATTGATTAATGAAATGCATAAAAAAGATACAAGGGTGTTACATCAAGATTGTCTCTCATACAATTCAGTCTTTACTTCAAGAGTAGGCGACTCGTTACTCTACGTCCAGAACAGTAGATATACTTCCGCTTATTTTGGGAACGATGGCGTTTCAGGTTGAAATGTAGGGGATATTCTCATTCCACTTGATCAACTAGACACGAAAGGCCTCTCCCTAACAAGGTCATAGTCCTTTGCTTAATGGAACATGTTGCTACTAGAAAGTCATCTAATGAGCATGGGTTCTTCATGTTATCACTTTCTAGAACAAGATTGGTGAAGGAAAGATCGAGACCTTACTGGTGATATCCTCTTTCCTGTGACCTTCAAGTGTCCTGTGCAGAAATCCTGCAAAGGCGAGATATTGGTGGAAGTAATAACACAGGTTTTCATATACATTGAGCTCAATAGCACAAGTCTGCAACTAAATGGGCCATCTTGGATAACCAACTATCAGTCACGCCTGGGTGTGGCAATTCTAAATATAAATTTGGTCTCCTGAATCATGGTCTATCATCATCCCACAACGTGGCTGTGGAAATGATGCTAAAAGTGTATATTGGAACCCACCAAGAATTAGTACCTCCTGCTCTAGTGTGCTCTTCTCACTGATAAGTAAAGTCTGGACTTGAAAAA